>BDUI01004789.1:71472-91062 GCA_002335545.1 Apodemus speciosus
TTAGCCTAGAATCTTGGAACACCAAAGACACAATCCACCTACCAAATGCTGTCCGACAAGAAGGAAAGAGTGGACCCAGGTTCTGGAAAGCCCCAATGCAGAAGTGTAGTAGAATACCAAAACAGGAAAGTGAGAAGGGGTGAATAGGGGAACAGGGGTGGGGAGAAGGAAAAAGACATATGGGACATTGGGGGGGGTGGGGAAACTAGGAAAAGGGAAATGAAATGTAAATAAATAATATATCCAATAAAAAAATTAGTTTAAAAAAAAGAAATATTTCTCTTTCTCTAAAATGAGAAAAAAAACTTTTTTGTGTTTTAGCTTTGTAAGGGGATGGGTTCTGATGTCAAGTTAGTTGCATTGGACTATATTTCCAGGCTGATATCATTTAGTAATACAAGATGTGTTCTGGATTGCATGTGTTGGAAGTGTAGTAAGAAATGACTTGTATAGCTTAGTGCAACCTAAAGTAATGACTCAAATAAACCTGGCCTCTGCATTAGAGGTATTGTACATAGTGTGAAGCAGTTTGAAAATAGAGATGATAGAAACTTGAAATAAAAAAGGTCTCTGGAGGGAAATCCCAAGATAATTTTTGTTGTTATTGTTTGTTTGCTTGATGGTGGGAGAATTAGAGATTATAAATAATTTCAAATAATCCATCAGTTAAGGAGACCCATCTGTTAGAGACAAAGGTATTTTTCTGAAATAGCACAAAAGGACACATTTTAACACATTGCTTTTTCTTAATTCTAGCAACATTTTATAAGTCAGCCTCTTCATGTCCATACAATTTATCTGTTACGAACATCAGTCATGGAGATCCGCTCATGCTATATAGTGTCTGAGTCAGATTCTCAACTCCAATGTTATTCATGTCTGTCAGTGTTAATTAACTGTCAAAAGCTTTCACAGAAATAAAAACACCTGTAATTTTCTATGGAATACTGTGACTTCATTAATTAACGTGAATGTGTTTATCCAGTATTGGTATGTCTCTCACTTTATTTTCCTTTTGTGTTACTTAGTATAAGATCTGTTAAATATTCTTCACTTAGCAAATAATTAGGCATGTATTTAACACTCTCATTTGAGGCAGAATGTTTGAAACAGCTACTGTAATATTTATTCAAGTACAATGTTGTTTTTATATATAGAATGAGTCAACTAAACTGCCCATCGATGGACTATCCATGCAATTTTTTCAGGATAGTGAAATATTTTCAGGTGAATGTAACCTCTATTACTAGGTCATGGTGTTTCATCACAGAAAGAGGAAAGAATAGCTAGAACATTTATTTCTGATAGTAAAATTTCTGGGCTCCCGCACATTAGGACAATCTTTGTCAATTGTCTTGGGAATTAAGTGCACTTTGTCCTTTGTCATATAACATAGTGTACTCACTGAATCTATGGATTAAGATACAGAAAATTTTAGGGGTGTAGTCTGCCTACTGGGTAAAACAATAAATAGGTTCTGAAATGTTTCCCTTACTGAATGGATTAACAGTATGACAACTGAGAATTCCCAAGGAAGCTCATAGGTAAAGAATGCATTAGATTTTAGAATTCCTCCTGGTTCTATGAGGCATTCTGCATATATGCTGAGATATTAAAAAATTATCATTTTTGCATTAYGTAAATTTATTAGTAAGGTCTTTTAGAAATACTCTTCATTTGAGCTGATTAATTCCCCCTCTTCCCCAACCCCTGACATTTTCAGTGGAAAATTTGATATGCCATGGAACCTTCAAGAGCAGTTCTTGAGTCAAACAAAAGAAAATGAAGTTCAGGTCACCCAAGTACTACTAGACTAATATTCAAAGGTAAAATATAGGCCAACTTTAGTCAGCTATTCTTGAAATTTGAGCAACTGGACACTCAATCCATCGATAAAGAAGATGGGTATGCACTACAGTGCATTATGTGGAAAAATTGTCATTGAAGAGATGAGTTTAAGAAATCAAGCACATGCAGAATCCTTACCTTTGCTCAATTTGAGCTCATCATTCAACATAAGTATTTTAGAACGAGGCCAAATACAGGTTACAGCAGTTCTTGCACTGAATATTTTAATTTCCACTTATAGAAAAAAATCTATAAATGACATAAAACTGTTTTATTTAAAAGATTTCCGTACAATATATTTTGATGAGGTTTCCCTCCCTAATCTCCTCCCTACTAATTCAACTCCTTAGCCTCTATCAATCATAAAAAAGCTCTACAGAAACAAAACAAACTTAACAAAATAGTAAGCAAGACACCCAAGCAAGTAAACAAACAAACAAACAAACAAACAAAAAACAAAATAAAAAGTGCAGAAAAATATGAACTTCATTTTGTGTTGGTCAACTATTCATTGGCAACGAGTGTCCTGGAATGTAGTTGATATACCAGTGATACTTCAGCTGTAAGGAACTGATTTTTCTTTTGCCGGCATGTATCAACTATGAATAGCTTCTTGGTTAGGGGTGAAACTCGACTGGATAATTTTCAGAAAATGAGAGACTTTGGAGCACTGAGTCCTAAATAAGATATATTCATCAAACCACTCCTCTCAAGGCTCAGGAATCTATGGGGAAGGGAAAAAGATATATATATATATATATATATATATATAAAGCCAGAGGTGCCAAATGACGGAAGAACATGGTATTTTCCACACATGACAGGGGTGATGCACATATGAACTCATTGAGACTCTGGCAACATGCAAATACCTACATGGTTCAAACCAGATTAAATCCCCACACCGAAAAGCTGAGGTGACCTCCAATATGATTTCTAACCTTGAAACAAATGACGAGGAGTCTCATGGATGGAAAACTATTTGTGTTAGTGTCTTGCCTCATCTGTGTTTCTGCTTCTGGGGAACTGGACTTAGAGGCCTGCACCACCATTTACACCATTAACAGCTGTTGAAAACTATGATTTAAATAGAAGACATGGAGGAAACTAATGTCTCATAGAATAAGGCAGTGGATTAAGAAAAGGAACTGGGTAGATGATGCTTTTTTTTTTAAAGAGGCAAATGTCATTTAGGAAATTGTATTTTCAGATTTTATTTTTTGGCAATAATGATGAGACATAAGGTCTCAGACATGCTAGGCAAGTACTACTCCATGAGCTACAGCCACGGCCCTTCAATTCAGAATTGTAAAAGCTGTATTCAGTGGTTTGTCTTCCTTGGCTTACTTTACCCTTCATCTAAGTGCAAAATTTTTTATGACATCTATAGTTGTCTTTTCTTGGGGGACTTTTGTTTACAATATACATATATAGAGTTTATGTATTAATACTAACATTAGTATTAATATACTTCATATTTCACTGGATATCAAAGCATGAAAATATTATATAGTCATATTTCAAAGATTGCATCCAACAGTTCCCAAGGTCTGTTTTATACTCTAGTAAGTCAAACCTCACATTGCAAAGAAAACACATTAAGAAAACACAAAGCCTAATTTGAAATGAAAGAAAGTGTATTTGCAAAATGAAAATGTGTGCTATTTTTGGAGCATAGTTCCGGGGTTATTTTTATATAGGCTAAGCCAATTAACATAATAATTGTATTTTACTTGTGTTGAAATGCAAATTTATATATTTCTGGGGAGGGTGTCTGGTCCAGTGTCTGGTACCTATATTCCTTGCTTCTTGAAAAGTCCTTGGTGTGAGTTTCTGTATCTTGACAAGATCTTGAGGCATAGTGGCCATGAAAATCCTAGGATCAGGCAAGACAGTACATGCCTTTAATCCCAGGAGAGTGAGGCCTTGGTGTGAGTTTCTGTATCTTGACAAGATCTTGAGGCATAGTGGCCATGAAAATCCTAGAATCAGGCAAGACAGTACATGCCTTTAATCCCAGGAGAGTGAGGCAAGGAGATCTCTGAGTTCAAGGTCAGTCTAGGATAAAGCAAGTCCCAGATACAGGCATAGTGGTACATACCTTTAATCCAGGCCATACCTTCAGCTGGAGGTCTACATAGGGACATTGGAAGAAGAAATATTCACTCATTTTTCAACTCCTTGCACTTACTTGCCAGCACATTTGCTAGAACCCACCTCTACAGAAGATCAGCTGAATGAGACAGAGCAACTATTAGATTCTTGGACTTCCCATCCACAGCTGTCCCTTGTTGGGTTAGTTGGACCTACAAACTGTAAGTCATCACAATAAATTTTCTTAATATATAGAGACATTCCATACTTTGTTACTCTAGAAAACCGTGACTAATACATTCATTTATATAATGCTTTTCTGTCATTTTAACCTCACTCATCCTCTTACTCTGGAACATTCTTCTCATCCTGGTCCCTTTCCATTCTCATGTCTTCTGTTTTTGTGTGACACACTGAGTTTAACTTGAGTTTCAAGAGGGAGTGGGGTAGGACAATTCATCAGATGCTAATAAATGGCCTTGTCTATCAGGACAACCACTAATTACCAATAGACCCTCAGGCAGGAGTGGAGTCTCCTGGGCCTCTTCCACAAGTGAGGAAATAGCCACAGGCCCAGTCTTTCCTTGGACCTTTGCAGACAGTGGCGCCTACTATAGGTTCATGTCTATACTGTCCATGTCGTGTAGTGAAGATGTCAYGTAGTGAAGGAATATTTTTGCTACACATTAATTTACCCCTCTACCTACTTCTAAGTTTCATCTCCTCTCCAGCTTTTGAAGTGTTCCCTGAGTATTGTACAGGGCGATATATCCATTCCATTTTGAGTAGATCACTATCATGTATTCTTAGCACTTTGTCCGGTTATGAGTTTCTTCATCAACTCTTCACTGCTTGGTGTAGTAATAGTCTTTCCTGATGATGGGTGTATGTAACACTAATCTATGAATCTGTACGAGTATGTGGATAACAGCTGGACATAATGAGCATTGAGCAAAACAATTGTGGTAAATTCTTTTTTGGGATCTATGACCTTTCTAGTAATGGGTTCTTGGCTAAGTTTTTGGAGCCAAGCATGAGTTCTATCCTATAGTGCTTGCATGAAACCCAATCCAAAAGTCTTTGACTATTGTCATAGTTTGGATGAAAGTAGCCCATGGGTTCATATATTTGATGCTTATGTCCCCAGCTAGTGGAAGAGTATGGGAAGAAATGAAAGGTTGGACTTGTTAGAGAAGGTACGTCACTAGGAGCAGGGTTTGAAGTTTCAAAAGCTCTTCTGAGTTAGCTCCCTCTCCCCCTCTCCCTCCCCTTTCCTCTCCTCCTTCTCCCTCCCTCTTCTTCTCCCTTCCCCTCCCCCTTCTGTGCCTCCAACATGTGGATCAAAATGCAAGTTCTAGTGCCAAAACTGCCTAGACTTCTGCTATACTCTTTACCAAGATGATCTCAAATCTAATCCTCTTGAACATAAAACCCAAAATAAACTTTTACAAGTTGCATTTGTCTGATGTCTCTTTACAGCAATACAAAAATATCTAAGACAGTTGCCCATAACAATCATGCCACTAACACAAATTGGGTTCTATAGAGAACCCAATTTGACTGGTTTATTATTGCAGGTCACAGGACTTAAAATTGGATGACAATGCTTATGACATTTTTTTAAAGCTCCACAAACTTCTATCACTATTAATGTTACCCAATACAAAGTATACTTCCAGGACATTTCCATCTTGATTTATCTACATCCTGTAAAGAAATTGTGTGGTGTCATCAGCAATAGAACCTTACTATGAAGTTCTGGTGAACAACGCAATGGCAGTAGCCAGTGTGGTTTCAATAGATAAATCTTAGGATCATATCCCAAACCTCACACTGGGATTTTCATTTAATAAGCAGCAGCTTTTTGGAGGAGAATTATTTAGTTTCTTTTTTAGATTATATTTTCAAATTTGCATATTAAATAGTAGATGTCAGGGGTCTGAGAAACTATTCAGCAGTTACAAGCATGCACTGCTGTTGCAGAGAAACATACCTAGGTTTCTTAGGACTTGTTGCAACTGGGACATGAAAAAGAAAAAGTGGCAAAAAGCAGAGGTGAGGCCCACAAAGATGCCCCAGAATTCAGACTGGGAAGACCAGCACTGAGACACAGATCTGAATTTTACTATTAAGTCCAACAACTTATACTCAACATTTATATAAATAAGGGTGCAGTTACATCAAAGGCTGGCCAAATGGGGCACTACATGAGATGTCCTGCTGAATTGAATTTGATTCTCCAAAAAGCTGTAGGTGAGAGAGTTGATGGCCCAGGGGAATTTCCTTGGAGATAGAAGAAGTAGCTATCAGCCTGGGCTTGGGTCATTTGTTGTTGTGGGGGCGCCATTTCAAATGGCTGTGTAGGGCAAGATCAAGAGTCCTCTAGCAGGAACAGGAGATCATGGCATTTCCCTCTCCATCCCTCTTTTTCCTCCGCTGGATTCATTCCCACTTTTCTAACAAGGACTTATTCCAGTCAGTTAAGAAACCACTTGTAACTCGAACTCCAGGGGATTATGACACCTCTTGTGGGAGCCTGTATTCACACAATCATGTGCACACACAGCCACATACACATACACACACATATGACAAACAATAAAAATAAATCTTTAAAAGATTTTCATACATATTTCATATATATTTCATATAAGTATAGTTACCTCTTGCCAATTCTTCTTCTCTACCTTTGCCTCTGTCTCTGCTTAGCCTCTTCTTCCACTATTATTCCATGCCTTCCCTTCCCACTGTGTGGAACCCGCTGTGTTCTCTTTTACCCTCCTTCTTCTATCCTCCCCTTTCTATCCATCTGGTCTTTTCCAGCATTCAGTGTTGAGTAAAGTTTTTAAAAGATGCATAGCTTGAGTATTCAAATAACCGAGAACATGATGAGTTTGTGTCTCTGAGCCTGAGTTACTTCACGCAACATAATATTGTTCAAGAAAAGATTCCAAATTTGCCAATTTTCCTCTAAATTTCTTTATTTTTTAACCTTGAATTAAAGTTTTGTTGTGTATATGTGTCACATTTAAATTATCGGTTCATCAGTTGTTGGACATCTAATTTCTCCAGGATTGTGAATAGAGCTAGAATGCGTATAGAAATGCAGGAATATCTTCTATAGAGTATGGTGTCCTCTCAGGATATCTTGAGTTTTCATTATGATGATATGAGAGTTTTAAATATTTTTAAATTCACAATTGTTGTCCTCTTACCAATTATCGTTTTGTTTTGTTAACTTTTTTATTACTCCTACAAAACACCATAACCAAGGCAACTTATAACAGAAGGATTAACTGGTTAAATGGTCTATATAGTTCCTTACTGTCCCCTGAATACCATGGTGGAGAAAGTGACATAATGGGGAAGCCACAGCTGAGATCTGCCATCCTGAGTTAGACACTAAAAATGGTGTGGACTTTTAACACCACAATGTTCCCTTCCAGTGATATTTCTTACTCAACAAGCACATACCTGCAAATTGCTTCTCAAACAATTCCACTAACCTGGGACCCAGTATTCAAACATATGTGCCCGAGGAAGATATTCTCATTCAAACTTCCACATATCACTCCCTATTCCCCATAGGCTCTTGGCCTTACCATAATGCAAAATGAATTTGATGTCAACATCAAAAGCCATTCCCCTCACCCCCAATAATCCTTCTGTCTCAATGTAGTTTAAATGTTAATTCTTCTTCTGAAAAGCAAGGCAATCTCAGTTTTAACCCAAGTAAAATAAAAAGCAAAATTAGGATCTTCCAACATATAATGGCACAGAACATTTCAGTTCAAAAATAGAAGAAAGAGGCACTTCCAACAGGAAGACAGGGCATCAAATGAGGAAGATGGGGATTGGGGATTATCCCACAATCACAAATCTGAACCATGATTGTTCCTGTCTGAAAGAATTACAGGGATGGAGGAAAAGAGGGTCCAGGGACAGGCCCAAAGTGGGATCCATTTCAAGGGGAGGTCCCAAGGCTTGATACTATTACTGAGGCTATGGAGTGCTCACAAAAAGGGACCTAGCATGACCGTATTATGGAAGACCCAACAAGTAGCTGAAAGAGTCAGATGTAGATATTTGCACCCAACCAATGGACAGAAGCAGCCGACCCCGGCTGTTGAACAGGGAAGGCTGAAAGAATCTGAGGAGAAGGACAATCCTGTGGGAGGACCAGCAGGAATAGACAACTTTTAGTCTCTTTTTCTCACAAAATTGACTGGGTAGGTACTTGCTCTGAGGGTACCATTCCCCTTATTCCAACACATTTTGGGCCTATGTTTTCTTTTCCAGCAAAAAWGCATTGGCTTAATTTCCTGGTGCTTCCCCCCCCCCCAAATTGCACATTTTTGTATTTCTTTTTGACGTGGTTGCTCTTTTTCTTTGAGACAAAAGTGATCACTAATAACCATGTGACAGACTCAATATCAGTCTCTCGGAATCTTCTCTGCCACTGACAGTATTCCAAAACTCTTTGATTTACCACAATCAGGCTCTTAGGACTAGTGCGAAAGTATATATATATATTTGCTAAAATATCACCAGAGTGGCCTCTGGCTAAGTTGGAATGTTATTAACCTCTACGCTCTCTCGATTTGGGTTTCCATAGCCCCCTTTGCTCTCAGCACTACTCTCTTCCAAGTTCTTACTTAAACGGCCCATTAATCCCCACTTACAGCATTTAACTGCCTTTCTAGGCCAAAGTCACAGTCTTCCACATGCCTTCAATTCACATCATGGACAGGCCTGTCACAGAAACCACCCATTTCTTTCTTAATTACTTTTCTATTCCTCTGATGAAACACCATAGCCAAGGAAAGCTATGAAGGAGCTTAATTTGGGGTTCATATCTCCAGACAGTGAATGATCATCATGGCAGGGAACACAGCAGCGGGCAGTCAGCATGGTACAGAAACAGTAGCTGAGAGCTTATATTCCAATCCCTAAGCAGAAAATAGTGCCACTGGATGTGATTACTGCTTTGAAATCTCAAAGCCCAACTTGAGTGACATGCTTCTTCTAAAAGACTAAACCTACTCCAACACGGACATACATATGAATCCTTCTTAAAACAGCTCCAATGACTGGAGACCAAGCACTGAAATATATGTGCCTACAGCGGTATTCAAACCACCATAGATGCATTATTTTTATCATTATTCCTTTCTCTCTCTCTTTTTTATGAGATTGAATCCAACCCCTTATAAATGATACTCTTTTGTCCTATCTCCGAGCTATCTTTCCACTCAGTAAACCTTTTTCTAACATTAAATGTCTTAGTTGCATCAAGTATAAAATCCGTGGTTTAGTATCAATACCATCACAGTTTAAAATCCAAATCAAATTCTGGGCCCTTGGCTATTYCTCAAGGAAAAGGAATGTGTAATGTCATGGTAAGAGAAAAGAAAACTGAAACTTACTGTATGTAAAAGGAGGATACCTATATTGTAGTCCTTAAAGTAAGGACTTCAAATCATTGTTAAACTCATGGGCTTTTGTTATATAATAAAGAACACTGTTTGGATGAAAGAATGGGAGAATAAACTGTTATGACCACTTAATAGCACTTTTGAAATTTCAATAACAGCAATAACTAATGTCATACAAAATTTCATTTGTGAAAAATAGTAATCTCATTAAGTTTCTAAAGTTATACTCAAAATAAAATACTTAATATAAAAATGTCTACAACATGGTCACACAGTAATGTTTGGTAAATCGAATAGAACAGACAAACATAAAGATGAAATAAACTGGGGAAATTAGTGACTTTATAATTTCATATTTATAATAATAATTTACATAAGAGGATCTTAGAAAGGGAAAGTATATGGAAAAGTAGCCAAGACTGCCTATCATACTGTTTTTATATCAATTCTATACTTTTTAAACTGTGAATAGAAATGCTCAGTTTCTACTTCTAGGTACAAATAAATTCTTCAGAATAAGATCAAAAGCAATATTATCCTGAATATCATCTATTCATATCCCACTATCTTTTTTCCTAAGTATTTAGTATGAAACCTGTGTGTATGTGCATTTAAATCGTGGCTGCATGCCAAACACAGCAGCAAATGTTTAGAATGAGACATATTTGGAGACATTATCCTTATAATGAAATATCTACCACATGGACACACAGTAATGTTTAGTAAATTGAATAGAATTGACAGACATAAAGATGAAATAAACTGAGGAAATCAGTGCCTTTGTAATTTCATCTGTCATAAAACCCAGCATTAACAAAGGCAGCTATTGCCTCAACTCTCTCATTGCTGATTTAATGTGAATACAGTCCATTCTGCTTTTCAATTTAGTAAAAAAAAAAAAAAAATAGGCTCAAAGTAAATTTCAGAAACAGCTTCCTGGTTATCAGATACAAATTCCTATACTACCACGAGTTTTATCGGTTCCTAAGACATGTGTTTCATATGTTATATTGTAAAGATATTCTTAGTTAAATCTTTTGTCCAATATGTATTTACTTTTCAACAAAATTTGTACACATGATCAAAATGCTCTTTTAAATAGTCTTTTTAAATTATGATTTTAACTTACCAAACCCCTTTTTGACTTCTTTCATTGCCTTTTTCTCTGAAGCCTTTAAGTGAGGTAACTCTGCACACGTACATGCCCACACTTTTCTTTCTTGCATATAATTCTGCCATTCTCAGATAGCTTTCTCTCTTCCTGTATCCTGCTGCCTAAGAGGTACTACTAGACATCATTTTTGAGAGGGACACAGAATAGAAATCACTTCTGTTTTGAGAAACTCTTCTGGGAGTTTCTAGGATTAAGATAAGTTCTGTTTCCATGAGACCCATGAAATCRGAATTTTTATTAGGCAGAAGGTTTTTAAATCTTGTTTTCTTATAGGCTTTCTAAATCATAATGCATGTTTGTAAGGGACCCTGTCTTTTTAACTGTTAAATAAGAAATATATGTAAAATGAGAAGCTGAATGTTTTTAACTGGCATAGCTTTCTGACTTTGTACATTATTAGGTTCAGTGAAGTTAATTTACTTTGTGTGATACCCTTAAAGGAAGGCAACCCAGAGGCTAGGTGGGATTGCTCAGTGGGTAGAGAGGCTTGCCATGTTTCAAAGTCTGAGTTTGATCCGTGGAACTTACTAGTCCAAGTTATCCTCTAACCTCCACACATGGGAACACCACGGCCCCACTAAAAATAAAATAAATGTAATGGAAAATAATTTAAGTTTAGGGGTTTATTACAGAATGAAAAGGAGAAATATTAAGAACTATTATGTATAAATATGTAATATTTGATAAATTTTAAACATCTATTGGAGTATATTCTGTCTGTAAATTTACATGATATTTTTCATTCACATGACCAGGAAAAAGATGACCGATCTGCATTGCCCAGGCGTTAGGAATTAATTTACTTAGTAACTTTTTATGCTTTCTTGCACGACTCACTGTCAGCTCTCTTGTCAATATTTATTCACTACTTGCGTGTAAACACACCGTGATGATACGTCAGCAGTGTGCATATTTTGTAGTAGTAGACTTCTTTACCTTGTTTGTGTAAATTCAGTAGAAAAGCATGCCAGGAATTTGTATTTCATGTATCCATGATCTGACGCTGCCCCATGGCGCTGCAGAACAGCCCCTTTTCACACCTATGTTTTGATTGCATTTCCTCTCATCTGCCAAAGGTCAATAAGTTAAAATTAGTCTTCAAGGAGAATTCCTGATTATTACTTTTTGATTGTTAAGATAGACATCTTCCAGTGGTGCAAAATTAGAATCTTTGTGAGACTTCTCGCTGCAATCAAGTCAACTTTATACACTGTTCTTAATGCTTCTTTTACTGATAGCACAATCAAGCCTGCTATTTTCTAAAACACTGGACTGACATCCAAAATACTAGGGATTGGATTTTTATTAAAGCACCAGTTCCTTGGGTGTGTATGTGTGTTTGTGTGCGTGCGTGTGTGTGTGTGTGTGTGTGTGTGTGTGTTTGTGTGTTTTCGTTTTGAACTCTTCTTGATAAAAGTGCATCTGCCCGAAAAATTTAATACCTTTAAAAATTTACAGTCAAGTATCGCATAATGCAAAAATAAATCTGAGTTATTCACCTACCCAGATGAGTTCAAATTAATGAACCCTTTTCTCCATAGTGTAAGACAAATTTGGCAGGGCAAATATCAGAGCCATCCCTTCATCATTAAATTGGGCAGGGGAACTCACTGGCTCTCAAACTGTTAAATGGATATTAGAGCTTTTAATGAATGGAACAGTTATCTTTGTGCCAGCTTAACTAACAACATTGACATGATTAGCATACATTTTGGCAACTGTTCTAGCACAGGGTCTCAGGAAAAAGAAGCTTTTATGTCTAAGCTTAATTTACTTCAGCTTTCCCTGCTATGTCTCCCTTTAATGTGAAAAAAAATAATATGTAAAGGAAATCTTACAACAAAATTATTTATAAATACATAATTTTATTAAGGTCGTTGATATTTCTTGTGCAAGAAACGAAGTTCAATAACCATCCCCCCAAACACATGAACCATGTTCAAATTGGGAAATGAATAGAATGTTTTTCTCCTTTTAACGATGCTAAAAGTCATGAAGCTTGTTGAGGAATTTTGTTTTATTTTTATTATTGTCTACATATCTTTTATGTAGTTTCTCCTTTTATTAAAAAAAACTAAGCAAGACATGATGTGGAAAAGAATCTGTTCCTTCTTTATTATGTAAGAGTTGTGAATGAACAGTTTATGGGTTGAAATGGTCTTATAAGACTCTTAGTTCAAGTGCCTATCATACAAAAGGAACTTTCATGAAAATATATTGAATTTTCTGTCCTAGATTCTGCTGCCTTATATGCTTGTTTATCCAGATTAACAAAGTGAAGAAAACAAGAATAAGCAATTAATAAAATAAATATAAATCTAATAAGTCCTGTGTTTATGTTTTAGCTTTTACTTTATGGTGTGCTATTATCTTAAAATATTGCACGTCAGTGAAACACAGCAAGCACAGAGGTTGCTAGAATGTGAGGGAACTCTTATGGTGATATTACATCTATAATTAGTTAATGTGAAGATAGACATGCATGAGTGCAAATTTTTCCGGGAACTTAAACATACAAGCAAATTCTCTTTTATATATGTCTACAATTGACACACCCTTAATAATTTACCCAGTGCTTAATTAGGTCATGGATTAGTTTAATATAAACTTTAGCATAGCAGAATACGACCATTTCTCACATTTAATCCTAGAAACAGACACCAATAGCAGGCACTTCAGTGAAAGAACAAGCGCATGTGCAAATATAAAATGGTAAAAATAATCAAGAAAATATGAAAATATAACTTTTAATTTGCAGACATATAAACAATTTTGGTATGTTACAGACACATGAGGGTGACAAGTAGAGGGACTCATTTTGAAGCTAACACATTTCTTGTTTATACAGACAGCTTTGCTACAGTTCTCACATAAAATAAAATTTCCATCTCATGCAAAGTAGGAAGCGATAGAAATCACTGACAAACCAGTTTTCTTCATTGCAAAAGAGCCAGTAAAAACTAAATTATCAAAAGAATATGCAGATGGGCTTATAAATAAAACTTCGGATGTATTCCAGAACCAAATAAAGAAGCCAGAACTTTAGCCAATGGTCCAAAACAACTACAAAAAGTATAACCTTCATATAAAATGCCTAACTCAAACAACCAATAGTGTACAGTAGCTTTCTGAGGAATTCAATTTGAATACATTTTTTATTTTCCTCCTAGGGTAGGTGAACAGAAGTGTACTTAAGCTAATATAAAACCCACAAAAAAATTGCTGCTGACCAGTGAAGAATGCACTAAGATAGYATAAACACCAAGCAAGCAAGTGAAGACTGAGACACCGACTTGTGTCTTGCTCTTTTACTGAATGCAATATCTAGAGGCTTTTCATGTAAGAAAGCATATGCAGCTGATGTCCACCCCTGTAATTCTAGCAAGTGCAGCGGTAATGCATACGGAAAGCAGGTGGGCTACACAAAACATCACACTCTTCAGCAGGTCAGATTTGTAACACAGGGCAGAGTTCTGATGCTCGCCCCAAATGAATTGTACTTCCTCTTAAATGTCTTCTCTTTCAACCTATAATTGATGTACCTATGAGGTAATACATTTTCTGTTTACGAGTGGATTTCTTTTCTTTCTTTGTCATATATTTAAGTACAGAATTCAGTTTGCCTTAATTTTACATTTAATGTTAAAAACAATATATTTAAAATATACTCTCTCCTTAATTTCATGTACAACAACTATCATGTACAATGCCAAAGTTCCCTGCAAAGGGGAAGCTGGTGCCCTCTTGTGGTGAAAAGACATTTTAGAATCAACAAAAAATGTACTTCTCTTACCTTAGTCTTGAGTTTTGCTAGTCGTCTGCTTGGTGTATTAGAGCTGCCAGTTAGAGCCAACATTTTATATATATATATATATATGTATTTATATATATATAAATAACAATGATATAGCTGTTAGTACTAATTCTCATTTAAAAATTCTGTACACATTTTATAACTTCTGAATTTGAATTAAAAACCTGTAAACAGCTATTTACAATATGGTACAAGTTATAAATTAATCGTCCTYTAGTGAAACTTCATCAGCACACTGTCGTTCGCATGACAAAGACTACCCAGGGCAGTTATAACGTCCCTCCATGTCATTCCACAATGGCATATCAAATGTTAGAAATATCCACTGGTTTTCTCTCTCTCATACACAAGTCAATTTTTCCTTTYAGTGGAATCTGTACTTCCAAATTGTCATCTTCCCTGTGATGTTTTTTACCTTTCCGTAAGCAGATGTATATTCCCATCCCTGTGACTAGTGTGATAGAACCCAGGCTTATGACAGACAGAGCTACCAAAGTGGGCATACAGGACATAGATTCTWCCTTCCTATGAGTYGGCTCTATTGAGATTTGTGGYTCTTTCTCTTCTATATTAATTTCTGGCTCCTTTCTCAAGAGGCTCTCAATGTAGCTCTCGTTACTGACAGTGTCATTGACAAATAAGTTCACCATGACCGTGGAATGGAGAGGTTCGGGGTATCCGTGATCACTCACTTTCACCAGCAAGCGATGCAACCCATAATCTGTCTGCAGCAAGGCTTCCTCCAGAGTGATGTTGCCAGTCTTGGGGTCAATTCTGAAGGACTCAGGCCTGGGACCTCTTCTCCCTATGATGCTATAAGCTATGACGGCATTCATGCCTGTATCTTTGTCAACTGCATAGACCTCTGTTACTGGTGAGCCAGGGAGAGTGGATGGTAGGACCAGCAAATAAGACATATTAGACTGAGGAAATAAAACAAGAGGAGGGTTATCATTGATATCCAGAAGGAGAATTGTGATTTTTGTGGTAGAGGAAAGGGCAGGCTCACCCCCGTCAACAGCCTCCACCCACAGAGTGTAAGAGCTTTGCTGTTCTCTGTCTAAAGAGACTTTAGCTCTCAACATACCCTTGCCTGTATCTATGACAAAAATGTCACTCTGGTTCATTACAGAGAGGGCTACCCATCCATTCCTCCCAGCATCGGCATCTGTTACACTAATAACTCCAATTTCGCCATATCCTGGAAAGTTTTCTGGCACRAAAAAGCTGAAGTCCTTGTTGATGAACCTCGGGCTGTTGTCATTTTTATCCAACACAGTGAGAGCCACTGTAGCCACTGATTCTCTGGGTGGCTTCCCACAGTCCACTGCTCGGACAGTGTACCTGTACTTTTCTTTCTCCTCTCTGTCCAGCTGAGTAGAAACTGTCAGAATCCCTGTGACACTGTCTAAGGAAAAATACGACGGAGCATCAGGTCCCAAGAAGTAGGAAACTCGACCCATCTCTCCACTGTCAGCATCTGTAGCATAGAGCTTTGTCAGAAAGGCGTTGGGCGCATTGTTTTCTTCAATGGTCAGTTCTATCAAGGGCTGAAGGAAAACAGGGGCATTGTCATTGTCATCTAAAAGTTGTACTTTAATGATTCTCTTGGCATGAAACCCCTCTGAGTTCCAGGCCACTACAGCTATTTCATAGAAGGGCTGCAATTCATAGTCCATAGGTTTTGTGGTTTCCAACAAATATTCATTGCTGTATGGCTTGTAGGGTGCTAGCCTGAATGGCCCTTCCCCATCCAAGTAGCAGTTAGTCTTGTATTTACCTTCCRGATCTCTGATGGTGAAAAACGCAATTGGAGTGTTAACAGGCTCCAGTTCTTTCAGATACACAACTCCATCCACCTCATTTGCRATATAACGTGGGACAATTTCTGGGGGTCTGAAAACGACTTTGATGATTGACACAAGAGCAGTGATCACTGCAGGGATACAGCCAGGTCCGTTAGCCAGGATGGTGAGCTTATGTGTCTGTAGAACATTCTCACCAATCTTACTGGAAAGCTTAACGACTCCAGTAACTTCATCCAGGTGGAATAAATCCTTGGACTCTTGTGGAACTTTCTGGCTGTAACTGTAAGCGATCTGTGCATTTGTCCCTAAGTCTCTATCCACAGCTTGGACTGTTGCAACTGGGGTGCCCACGGTAGCATTTCCATAAACGGTGACATTAATTTGTGAGTCTATAAAGAGAGGGCAATTGTCATTAATGTCACTTATGCCAATGGTGAGGGTGGCACTGCCCAGCAGTGGTGGTGACCCACCATCCTCAGCTATGATGATGCTCACATACTGGTCCTGGGTTTCTCTGTCCAAAGCACCCATGACAATCAAGTAGGGTGTGCGCTCCCCATTCTCATTCTCCTCCACGTCCAGGGTAAACATGCCATGGTAGTCTAATAAGCGATAGGTTTGCACACCATTAATGCCTACATCAGGGTCCACAGCAGGATGCTCTATCGCCAATCGGGTATTTACAGGTGAATTTTCTGGGACCCAAACGGAGATTTCAGAAATGGGGAACTGCGGAGCATTGTCATTGATATCCCGGATGGCAATTTTCACCTTCACAAACCTAAAATATTCCTGGGGCAGGACCAGCACATCCAGAAGCAAAAGGCAAGAGTCAGAAGAAGGAGAGGACGCAATGGAGGCACTGCCGCCCCAGGCAGCCCCTCCGCCCCCATCCAGGCACAAAGCTTCTCTGTCGATCTCCTGTGCAGAAGTGTGCAGCTCCCCGGAGCGGTTGTTTAGGGTCACATACTGGCCACTCAGTCCCCCGGAGGCCAAGCTGAAAGAGAGAGGGGGGTTCCCCTCAGCGGCTGTGCGCTCTGGATGCAGCAACTGCTGGCTCTGTCTCCCAGAGGCCCGAGGCAGTAGCCTCAGGTCCTCCGCCAGGCTGCCGATGAGCACTCCCGCGGGCAGTCCCTCATTTAGGCTGTACAGAAGCTCGGTAGCGCGGCTGTAACTCGCGAGGCAATTGAAGGGTCCCACGAAGAGGAAAAGCAGAAAAACATGCTGGAGTGAAGGAAGGGGAAATGGTGATTACACACTCCAGGAAGCAGAGATCAGAGTTAGGAAGTAGTGACCCCCCCTCCCGGGACAATGCCAATCCTCATCCCTATTACCACAAACAAAACCCCTAATCTGAACTGAGGGAAGCAGAAACTTGCTGCCCGAGGGGAAAGGTCTGTAGGAGAGAACTGTCTCTGAAACTTAACTCCTTTCTCTTCATCTTTTATTCCTCGTCCCTCCCCTACCCCCAATCCCAGCTCCCCGCACTGTCTGGTAACTAGCTTCTCTAGTTAAGGTTTAGAATCTCAAACTTTAAGGCTTTKGGTCTCTGGAAACACAGAGCAGAGCATACTTTGACTCAAATGGCTGGCTGCGCAACGCGACAGGGAAACCTCCGTAGGTTATGGGGAAGAGAAGGAGGGGGAAGGTGGAGAAAAGGACTGAGCAGTGCAGGATTTACTGCTCATTGAAATGATTCTGCCATTAAAGTCCCAGAACATCTAATATGTTACACCCGTTTTCTATGAGACCAATAAGAACAGCATCAGTAACAACAACAACAACAACAACAACAACAACAACAACAGCANGGGGAAAGGTCTGTAGGAGAGAACTGTCTCTGAAACTTAACTCCTTTCTCTTCATCTTTTATTCCTCGTCCCTCCCCTACCCCCAATCCCAGCTCCCCGCACTGTCTGGTAACTAGCTTCTCTAGTTAAGGTTTAGAATCTCAAACTTTAAGGCTTTGGGTCTCTGGAAACACAGAGCAGAGCATACTTTGACTCAAATGGCTGGCTGCGCAACGCGACAGGGAAACCTCCGTAGGTTATGGGGAAGAGAAGGAGGGGGAAGGTGGAGAAAAGGACTGAGCAGTGCAGGATTTACTGCTCATTGAAATGATTCTGCCATTAAAGTCCCAGAACATCTAATATGTTACACCCGTTTTCTATGAGACCAATAAGAACAGCATCAGTAACAACAACAACAACAACAACAACAACAACAACAACAGCAATAATCATATGGAAAACTGAGCCATACTCCCTACCTGCTTTAGGGAGGAAAGAGATTTTTCATTTTAATCCATACATGAAATCAAACAAAGTGATCTGGATCTCTACCTCTTATTATGCCCTCTACCTCCTGCCAAGCCGACAAGCCAGCAAAGTAAACGCGAAAAATTATTATGCAAAAGCATTTGTCAGTTGCAGTAGACAGACGATTCCAAGCTGGCATTGGATACAGGAATCAATCTTTACAGCCTGGAATATAAAGCGGATTGAGCGCATCCTCGACCCTCCACCTCATGCAACATTTCTGTTTCAGAAACTTCCTCTATGGACCCGAGGGACCAAGCTTTTTGTTTAAAATACCGTGGCCTCTGTATCCCAAACTCCTTTCCCTCCCCCTATCCTTTCGTGAAGTTTGTATTCTGGGAATACGTTTGGAAATACAGCCAAGGAGTAAAAACAGCTGGAGAGCATTGCAACTTCTGGAGGACCCAGGGTTCGCGCATCCTTACCGGCAGGTTCCTGTGGCTGGTCCTGCTGCTGGGACGATGTAGATGCCCCATATCCAGGCACTGGTGCCAGGTCGCCGGGCGCAAGCTCACTGCCTGGGCCAGCGAGCTGCGCGCATTCCCTCGGCCGCGCATTCCCTGGGAGGCTGCAGTCAGAGCGCTCCAGAAGGGAGGGTGGCAGAGGACACTCCCTCTCTGTTCATGCAAATCGCTGGGGAACTTCAGCCAATAGTCACTGGTCTGTCAATTAAGAACAGAAACTGGGATGGACTGCAAAGCTCAGGGCCAGAAGGGGACATTTACAGTGTCCGCTCCTGGACATGCTATGCCCACAACCCACCAAAAGAGCCAGAATAAGGAGGACTCGCTCTTCACAGCTGGGAGGAGATGCCACTAGGTCTGAGACCAGAGCGCATGACTATTAGCTTGAACTAGTCTCGCTGCTTACTGCACCACTTAAATCTCAAGTCTACAGGTTGTTAGCAAGAAAGAGAGAAWTAAAATAAATTAACAAGCTCCTATTGGTGTCTGAACGCACAGACATGTTTCCACAAAACCCTGCTTTGCCAACCAGTTCCTCGCTGTCAGTGTGGACCCAGCCGTTGTTTGCACAGAGCAAGAAAACACACTTTTCTCAAATAAGAGCAGCCTCAACTTCTTGGTGCCAAAAAAAAAAA
>BDUI01004790.1:66299-89269 GCA_002335545.1 Apodemus speciosus
ACTAGATGGGATGACGACACTGAGAAAAAGCCAGCATTCTTGTCCAATAGCCGGCTCAGTTTCCTAGTTCTGAAAATGAGGAGAGGGCACCTCCCATTCTTAGAATAATCCCAACCCTCATGTTACAGGACATTACAGAGTCCACTGCTAAGGCTGTATGCCACCCTTGGCTAGGCCAGCATGCCCATCACCCACCTAAGTGTGAGCTGTCGATGATTCACATACACACTGCTCCCGAAAATTACGAAAACATAGTGGGAACCACCACATCCGGGAATGCTGTCCCCAAGAACGAATAGGCATGTAAGACTGATGTCCAGATATAAAGGACAAGTCCTCTATCCTGCTTGGGATGACTCGAAGGTACAATTCATGTCCCATAGCTCAGGGACAATTCGAAAATAGACCACATCTGAAACCGAAACATGTATTTGTTCCTCTGCCAAACTCCACTCCCCGCCCCCACCCCATTCCACCCTTCATACTCCCACCCACTCCCACCCCTGACTTAAAGCTTTCTYCTTAAAATTCTGTTTCAATGCTGCACAGAAACCTGACCTGGGCCACCTGATATGGGAGTGAAGGTTACATCCACATGTCCACAGAGCCCRTCAATCTTCCCATATRACATACCACACAGAAGCTGTTGATCTGATGGAAGAGAGAAACTACTTCCTAAGAAGTGAGGGAATGGTATACCCATGACTGRTCCAACTTGAGATCCATCCCGTGGGCAAGAACCAATCCCTGACACTATCAATACTCTGTTATGCTTGCAGACAGGAGCCCGGCATAACTGTCCTCTGAAAGACTCTACCCAGCAGCTGACTGAAACAGATGCTGAAACCCAAAGCCAAACATTAAAGCTCAGGGACTCATGTGGAAGAGTTGAAGGAAGGACTGAGGGACCCAGAGGGGACAGGAACTCCACAGGAAGATCAACACAGTCACCTAACCTGGACCCTTGAGGGTCCTAGAGACTGAACCACCAGCCAAAAAAGCATGCATGGGCTGGGACTATCCCCCCCCCTCCCAGGTAGCAGAAATGCAGTTTGGTCTTCATGTGGATCTCCCAACGCCTGGAGCAGGGGAACGTTCCTGACCCTGTTGCCTGCCTGTGGATCCTGTTCTCCTAACTGAGCTGCCTTGTCTGACTTCAGTGGGAGAGGATGTGYTCKATCCTGCAGTGAGTTGATGTGCCAGGATGGGTTGGCACCCAGGGRTGGCCYCCCTGAAGTGGAAATGTACGGTTTCTTTGGAAACTCAGTTGTGTCATGTGATGTTTTTCCAGAAGCTGTCTTGTGAGAAGATGTTTTGCTAAAGCTGACACATGAGAGGGCATATGGTGTTTTTACAGGAGCAGGCRCTTGAGAGGGCATGTGATATTTAGAARGAATATCAATATAACCCCACAAGCAGTGAGAGGATGCTCTTGCATGGCTATGCCTTTCAACACTTCACTGGTCTTCACTAGCCATGCAACACTTCTCTGGTCTTTGCTGGTCTTCACTGGTCTTCACCACTTCTGCTGACTCATGCCAATTCAGNTCAATATAACCCCACAAGCAGTGAGAGGATGCTCTTGCATGGCTATGCCTTTCAACACTTCACTGGTCTTCACTAGCCATGCAACACTTCTCTGGTCTTTGCTGGTCTTCACTGGTCTTCACCACTTCTGCTGACTCATGCCAATTCAGCGGAACTTCGCATGTTGCGGAACTTCGAATGTTCTGCTGGATTGAGCTGCTACTACTGATTGGTGTTTAGTATTTGCTACTGAACTGGACTGCTGATATCTTGACAAGAAAGACTGGAACCATCCCAAAGAACTACTTCTAAACAGGTCCATAACCACCCCCCCCCTCTTTTTTTGGATTTTTTTTTCTTTTTTGAGCCAGGGTTTCTCTGTGTAGCCTTGGCTTCCCTGGAACTCACTCTGTAGAACAGGCTGGCCTTGAACTCAGAAATCCACCTGCCTCTGCCTCCCAGAGTGCTGGGATTACAGGTGTGCGCCACCACTGCCCGGCTTCCATAACCCCTTTTTACTAGTTAGCATTTTTTCTRCTGTCTCTGGTTGGTGATCTAGAAGGGAGGTTGAAGTGTTTAGGAACCCTAATTGCAATAAGTTTTGAAAACTCTAAGCCTACACMTCCCACTTCTAAAAGAAGAAGGGGAAGGGGGAATGGAGAAAGGGACTGTGTAAGGAAGAGCTGGGAGGAGACAGGGGCTGTGATAGGGATTTACAGTAAGTAAGTAAGTAAGTAAGTAAATAAATAAATAAATAAATAAATAAGGAAAAGAGAAATGACTAATCTGCAAATTTAAGACTTGCATACAGGCAGGGGCACTGGCCTATGGATGCCATATTCATCTAGAACCAACAGCCACTACATGGTGTACTATGTTCTCAGTAGTTCAATATCTGGGTTTAGGAACCAGGGGGAGGGGAAGTAGGGATGCCCACATCTATGAAATCCCAAAGACCTATTTGGCAGTCTAAGATAATCTACAATAGGAAGTTTTGGGGATCAGGAAGTCCTGGCTCCTGTATGAGATACTTCCCCTAGGAAGCACATTAAGAGCCCTGCTTATCTTAATTCGACTATTGATCACTTTGGTCTCCTGGTACCCATATGGCAGCAGGCAGAGGGGKAATTACCATTCTAGAAGCTATTTCTACTATTAGTCATGTTCATCATGAGGATGTAGATCTGTTGCCTCCTGCCAATGTGCTAATAGAATATATTGAAGCCTAGGTATTAGAGTGTGGCATCTTTGGTTACCGCTGCTATCATCATTACTACATGTGTTTAAACACAGCAACCRTTACCCAGCAAGGGCAGAGGAACCAGGCAGGGCCCAAGACYCTTCCCAGATGGCCGATCATCATTCACACCCACRGAGCAGAARTGTTTAGCCAAGGTGAATGTCAACACAAAGAAACACAGCTCTCACCTCAAAGGGAATTAGAGAGTTTATTTTGGAGCAGATATAAGTGACCATGATCCAGAAACACAGATTTAGATTACCCCAGATACCATACACCAATGTTATAACAGTTTTGTGAAGTTTTTATAACAAAGACTATCATAAATCAAGATGTTCTGAAATACATTAGTGGAAGCGTCAGGTGGGTGGACAACAGTAAAGATGGGGAAAGCTCTGTGCTAGGTATCAGGAACTATCAGACGATGTTTTTGGCACTGGAGCTGGAGGAAGTGAGGGGTCTTTTTTACATTCCAAGAGGGTTTACCTAAGAGTCACCAAGAAGTTGGGTCACAAACAGAAGTGGGTAATAAATGGCCACTCCAGGGGCTAATATAGCTTCCAAATAATTTGGCCATGGCCCTGCAATGTTGCAAGTNGAGGCGGACAAAGACTTTACCAGCTGAGCTCCATCCCCAGCCCCTGCTGAACTTTTCTTGAGAGTGAATATGCTACCTAGAATTGTATTTCCTACCTGTTTTTACAGTTGTTTCCTGTGGGATCTTGTCTGAGTTACTGTTCTTGAAGCACTTTCTATTCATTGTAGTCTTCGGGGCCTACAGGGTTGCAACACAAAATATCTGTTGGACGTCTCTGCTTAATCCACACCTCTTCTTTTGAGAGCAYTTCAAACAGAGGCTGAGAAACCATTTTGAAAACTTTTCCATGGCTTAACAAAGGTAGGGCTCAGCTCTGACGACATTAAAATAGGCTATTAGTTCTCAATTTGTTTTGTTTGTTTGAAAGCGACTCTTAAGAGTCTGTTTTATTCTCTTACTGTAACTCCCTCTCCACAATGGCTGAGCCTCCAGTCTTGCCCCAAGTCTACACACACACATTGCTACACATGCAGAGATTGAGAATCTCTGGATGTATTTTCCAGAATATTCCTCACAGCATTTCTTCATGTTATTTTTGACTGATAAATTAGGTTTTKCCATGTTAATCTGGATATAAGGATATTAAAATCTGTTTATTTTTTTTCTTAGCTTGGCATCATTAACCATACTTATGAAGGTGGTCGAATTCATTACACACAGAATTTAGTATGTGCATTAAATGTGGGCATGTTCACCAGCAAAAGTAAAAATAGAACAGAATGTAGCTCTGTGCCAGCAGAYGGAGGCGAGGTGATTGGCACGTTAATTAAAGGTGACCTCGGCACTCGTAATACTAACCTCTTGATTTCCTCCAGTGTTCCAGGTGGGAAAAAATTATTCTTCAATATTCGTAAGAATGAGCTTGGATAAAAGACACAAATGAAATCCAGACCAAGTACAAAAACACGGGTTCCTTCTTCTGGCTGCTCCGCGAGCACTGTCTCCGTCTGAGAGGTGATAGCTATCTCGACAGCCATTCCCCCGCTCAGACTTCGAATTACAGTAATTATGACAATTTGTGCCAATAGCCACGAGGTGGGATTTTTGATGTGGTTAAAAATAACATCTGTAAAACCCAATAAAAATTACATTCTGCTAATTTTCTGATAAGATACTGTTTTAACTATCTGTGTCTTCGGCTGCTGCCAGTTTTCAATTAGAGCATTCCTTTAAAAAAATTTTTTTTTAACCCGTTTTGTATACGGGATTCAATCCTGCTATAGGCAATACATTTGTTTTAACACTTAAATTAATTGTTTTTGTGTGAATTTTGTCTTTCAAACTGATAGTCATCTTTGACGTTTTATTAACATGCTGATTCCTAAATCTCAGCACGGAACGCCGTCTCCACCTGCTCAGCCAGAGCAGAGCAGCGGAGAGCAGGGTTCGGGCGAAGAGTGGACACCCACCAGAGTGTGGGTGTCTGCTGTCCAGCCAGCTTGGGGACCACCCGCTCACCCCACGGAGCAGCCATGGCTGAGCTTGCTCAGAGGGGATTCTGTCATAGAGCTTTGTGTGTCCACGCAGAGTCTCTCAAAACCGTTTCTTCCCCATTCCRTATGTGTCTGAATTATTTATTCCATCCTGAGTAGAAATGTTTAGTTTCTACCTTTATCCCCAAAGGATTTTTTAATGTAATGCTTTTATATATCAATGATACAGACATTGGCTTCCTTGTGACACTTTCTTGCTTGTATATACTTACTGTACCCTGACCATAGACAACCTCTCCACCCTTCCCCAAGCCTTTTCATCTTCTCCGGTCATCCCCAGCCGAATTTTATGTCTCATCCCTCCACTCCCCACCCCCCACATTCCACAAACGAGAGAAAATGCACAGCACTTGAGTGTGGCTCATTTTGTTAAGTCGTGGACTGCAGTTCCATTCACTTGTCAGCAAATGAATGACTTTGCCTCTCTTTATGATTGAATAAGAATCCATTTTCTTTATCCAAGGGTTCATTGGTGGACATCTAGGCTGATTTTCTACTTTCCTTGCTGGGACTAGAGCATAGTATCTCTATTGTACACAGATTTGGTTCCTTTAGCCACACACCTAAAGGTGATACAGCTGGTCCCAGCATGGGCTGGGGCTCCACCGTGGCTGCCCACTTCACACCCCAAGCAGCTGYGCGCATGCCCTTCTGTGCTGAATCTGCTMATGGAAACTGCACTGGAAGATTAGCGACAGTTCTCAGTCTCCACTCCATGGTCTGCGAGGTAAGTTACAGTTATTGTAGTTATTAGCAGAACAAGCGTCTCTCATATCGGTGACCTATATTTCTTTTCTTTTGGTAGTTAACTTTTAAAGTGTCCCTCACTAATTGTATTAGACTTCTGTTGTGGCACTACAGAACTGAGGGCTCAGAACACAGCCTTCCCTGTGTCTCAAAGGGGTCTCTTTGCTTCCACCATCTGTGGAGAAACAGCTGCCAAGGAAGGGATTNGATGCAATCATAGCATCCATACCCCATTATGGACACATGCAATCATGCTATCCATACCCTGTGATTGATAGATGAAATCTTAGCATCCATACCCCATCATGGATGGATGCAATCATAGCATCCATACCATGTGATGAACAGATGCAATCATAGCATCCACATCCAATCATGGACAGATGCAGTCATAGCATCCATATGCTGTGATGGACAGATGCATTCATAGCATCCAAATCCCTTCATGGACAGATGCAATCATAGCCTCCATATCCCACAATGAACAGATACAATCACAGCATCCATGGCCCTTGGTGAACAGATACAGTCATAGCATCCATACCCTGTGATGGACAGATGCAATCATAGCATCCATACCCCATTGTGGAGAGATGCAACCATAGCATCCATACCCTATTCCRGACAGATGCCATCATAGCATCCTTACCCCGTGGTGCACAGTTGCAGTCATAGCCTCTGTACCATTTGATGGACAGATGCGATGATAAAAATCATACCCTGTGGTGGATGGATGTGGTGATAGAATTCATACTCTGGTGGATAGATCCAATCACAGCACTCATATTCCAGCACTCTGGCAGCAATGAGGTTAAGATTTAATATCTGGCATCACACCTTCCACAAGAGCTCTTCCTTTGCTTTTGTTTAGAGGCTCAGGGTAAGAGCAGACATGGAAATGAGATCAAAATAGGTTTTCAGCCCTGCAGAACGGACAATAATATGTACCAACCAGTACCCCCAGAGCTCCCAGGGACTAAACCACCAACCAAAGAGTACACATTGAGGGACCCATGGTTCTAGCTGCATACGTAGCAGATGACCATTTCAGACATCAGTGAGAGAGGCCATTGGTCCCGTGAACTGTGAAGGCTCAATTCCCCAGAATAGGGGAATRAACGTCCAGAAATTGGAGGAAGGGGATAAGCAGGGGGAGGGGGAGGGGATAAGGGGGTTTTGGAGGGATAACTCAGAAAGGGGATACCATTTGGAATGTAAATAAAGCAAATACCTAATAAAAAATTAGTATTAAAGAAAAAAGAAAGAAAGAGATGCCCATGAACATACAAGTAAACATGGATTCTTACCCACAGTATTCTACCACTGATACAGCTGGCAGACAGGCTCAGGGTATGTACCGCAGGTACACAGTGGGTCTTCAAACCGGAGACACTGAGCTTCATGCACATGAGCTGCAGAAGGGCTGTAGGGCACTTCTGTAATTTTGGGAAGGAGACAATATTTTAAAAATCATTTTAGTAATCAATGAAAATAAATGTTTATGATTTATAGATTTTTCTTGCAGCCTAGTCTCAGAAATTGTATTAACTTCTATTTCTTGAACGCATAAAATCTCATTCTCTTCGGCTCAGTGAACAAATCTAGGCCAACCAGTCACTTGCCTTAAAAATGACAAGGCCACAGCCTCACAACAGATGACCGCCACACACGCAGCATCTCTTTAGTTGCTAAGTAGAGTCTTGGTTCAAATTTCACTCCTCAGGGACTAGGCTCTGGGAGCTCAAGTTGATGCTCCCAAGACTTGCCCTGCCTCCTCTCCTACATGATTGCTTACACTCAGGAGCCCTGCCTACTTGTGAATTCTTTAGTGAGTCTCTGCCAGCTCAGATTAAACATGGCTATGATAGGCTTCCCTTCCGTACGCTCAGCCTCTGTATCATGGGTGTGTAACCCTGGAGCCCAACTGAAACCTGAAAATGTTCACTTTAATTATGGGAAGTCCCAAATGCTAAACTTGAATTTGCTATATGTCAAGTATTCTTCTGCATCTAATTTTTTAAAAGTGCAGTGGTCTCTTAGCATGATGGGGGGATAAATTACAGAATCCTTAGGATAACAAAATCTGCAGGTGCTCAAGCTCCTTAAAACAAGTGGCATTTTTACATATAACCCTCCAACATTCTTCTACATACTTGACATCTTTCTAGATTATTCAAGGTAATAGTGCAATGTGCATATAGCTTAGAGGACCATGATGATAAGAAAAGCTTTCAATCATAAGTTGGCTGACCCCATGAATGTGCAACCCATGGAAACAGAGGGCAGTCTGTATATAGGAGGGTGTGCATGCATTACATGCTAGGGTGCACCATGTTATATTAGAACCTTAGGCAGCTTTGGATTTTGGTTTTCATAGGGGACTTGAGAAAAAAACTGCAGCTATACAGAGTAATTACTGTACTATACCCTGTCCTTTTAATTTCTCAGATACGTGTGTGTGTGTGTGTGTGTGTGTGTGTGTGTGTGTGTGATCTTTCTCATCTGGCAATCTTTAAGCTCCATGAAAGCTAGAGGTCCTTTCCACCCAGAAAGTACCAGATGGGTGGCTTGATGAATGAGTGAGATTCTGCTCTTGACCTCCAGGTGAGGAGGACTGGAGATGTTTAGGAAACTCCCCAGCACAAATGTGAGGGCTGGTCTGACTACAGAGGAGAATTCATCTGTTCCACAGTATATCAACTATCAAAGATATTTTAGCAACTTGGAGTTTATATAATAAGGCTAACACAAGCTCTATACTTTAATTTCTCATGAGAGAGATTCAAATACTGCTATTCTTTGCATCATAGATTCTGAAATTGACCTCTTGGGAAGTGTGGGCTCATTCACACCATATCAGCTCTAACGTGTCATTATGAAGGATGCTCCACAGATACTGATGGAAATCAGGCTGCTGTTCTGATGTCTTAACACCCAAACACATTCAAATGGACTTCAGATTAGAATCTCTCAAAGGGTTGTTTTCTTGGTCTCTTTAAACCCATTTTCCTTCTGACATGTCAGTGACTAATAAATTGCAGCAAAGCTTGAGTTTATACTAGCTCATAGGCGATTACACTGGACAAGTAGTTTTTCCAAACTCTGGGGCCCCTTGGAAAATGAAGTAACCCGCATATGGAAGGAATCAATGGGTAGAGGGACCCCTACCTACCTGCATTCTTGAGCTTCTGAAGCCCTGTTTTGATAAGATAAGAGGAAACAGGGTAAGAAGGAACGTATAGAGTTGTAGAAACTGGAAACCAGAGCCCCTGCTGTAAAGGCTGCTCTAAACAGCCAACTGGCCCAAGCCACTCCACTGAGGGACTGCTGAGCTTCACCTAGCTCTAAGCCTGTGCTCTCCAGCCCACACTGACATTTAACAACTCCCTAAAAACTATGTATTTCATGAGCACTGGGAGGATACTAGTTTTCAATGATTATTGATATTGTCATCTTCAACTACATGGTCACAAAACCACGTGTCTTAAGTTTTACTTTGGGCAGAACAATGCCCAGAATCACACTGAGGACGGAAGGAACTTCAGCTCACAGAAACAGTTGTAGCTAGCCCGGTGTAGCAGGATGGTCATGCCTACATCCCCACCCAGTGTTGCTAGGGGCATATTGGGCCAAACTTTTAGATCTTGCTGAGGCTTGAAGATGATTTTCCCATACCATGACATATGCTCAAACCAGATTGATCAGTTCAGCAGATATGATCTTTATGGGCTGTTAGATCAGAGCAGCCTGTCCCATGAATGGTGCCCACAATGCTGTGAGAATTATTACTTCTCTAAAGAGCAGGTCAGTACCATGAGTCTGGCATTCATTCTCTGGTACCACCCACACAAGTGCTTGTACTCTCTGTCCCTTCCCAAATGATGCCCTGAACCACCCAGGGCCAGAATTAAGCCTGTCACCATTTGGGGATCCTGGGCTATGGATCAGAACCATGAACCAGAATAAAACTCTTTACTTGGTAAGTCACCCAGTCTTGCCCCATTTTCAATTTGAGGATAAAGAGGTTCCAACATTGCTAACTTGCCCCACAGTTATATAGTTCAGGCAGAAGAGACCAATTTTGGAAGATGTTTGAATTAGTTGTTCTTTCTATTGTTGTGGTAAGTACCCTGAAAGTACAAGGGAAGGAAGGGTTGACTTTGACAGACAGTTCGAAAGGGGACATAGTCAATCATGGTGGGGAAGGCATGGCGGCAGAAGTGTGAATCCTGCCCGGCAGTCAGAAAGCAGGGTGATCACATTTCAGCTGCATGCTAATAGCACACACACACACACACACACACACACACACACANCACACACACACACACACACACACACACACACACATACACACACACACACAGAAAGAGAGGGGGAGGGAGGGAGGGAGGGAGAGAGGGAGGGAGAGAATAGGAAGTGGGGCCGTACCTCCTCCAGCAAGGCTCTACCTCCTAAAGCTTCCATAACTTCCCCAAACAGCAGCACCACCTGTGGGCCAGGGGTCCAAACACAGGAGCTGTTGGGGGACATTTCATTTTCAATCCACAACATCGTTCTTTCTGGCCTGTCTCACTCTGTTCCTTGGCCTAGTGGCCCAATCCAATCTAAAGAGAGTAACAAAGAATTCCTCTGTTTTTCCAAGAAGCAACAGTAGTGGGACAGGAGGTGATAATCTTATAAGAAGAAAATGAAATAGCATTTTAAGATAGAGAAATTTAGCTACAAGAATAGAGAATTGGAGACGAACCACAGTAAGAATTCAATTCAAGGGAAAAGGAAGTAAAAGATAAACTGGACAGCTATAAATTCTTAGTGATTAAAAGTTTGTAAAAGAGTTAAGGATATCTAAACACAGTCATGTGCCACTTGGCCATGTTTCATCAGTGGGTCACAGATAAGACAGTGGCCTTCCTTTAGTGACCCTGTAGCTGTTAGTGTGGGTACACAGGCATTACCAGTGTCTGTGGTAGTGCTGTTGTTAGACAGTTTTCTGAACTATTTACCAGTCATATAAAACTCTAGCATATTTTATTAAATGCACTATACAATACCTGATAAGAATAACAAATACTTTATTATTGATTTATGTTTTTACTGCTTCTGTAGTATTTGCTTGTTTTATAATATACTCCTTCTATCTACCCCCTAAAAATAAGTTTTCTGAAAAAGATTCTGCATGTGACCTCAACAGCATGACCTTGGGGTTCCCTAGTCTCTTCCTCACATTACATTCCTGAACATTCAGTGCAATTTCATGTTTCTTTGTCATAGCTGCAGGGCTACAGGCTATGCTGCATTTATCGACCACACCCCCTAGCTTACAATAATAGGTTATGCCATTGAGGCTTGTGTAAGTATCTTCCATAGTGCTCATACCACAAAATTTCACTTCAAACATGCCTCAATCCTCCAGTGTTGCTTAACTATACTTTAGTTAATGATGTGATTGATGCTATGCTGTGAGACTGGTCCGTCATCAGACTAGTTGGGTAAAGTCTCCTACGACACAGCTGCTGTCAGGTGTACTTAGGAGTATTAAATAAGGAGTAGACTTCAGTGTGGGGATGATGCAATGTGGGAAAATGTGTCAAGTGTTAAAGCCAGGTGATGGATAAAATGGTCCAACTCATTATACTACTTGGAAACCCAGAGCTTCAGAATCAGGAAAAATATAACCTCCCCCAAACACTTCTAGTTAAGAATCCTAGGGAGATTAGAAGGCTGGTGAGTGTCTCAGCTTCTGAGAGAGGTGTTCAGGATAAATATATTCACATCTATTATTATACCTGGAAACACACACACATGCATGTATATGCCTGCACTTATACATGCATGTATACACATGCATATACACACACTAAAATATTTCCATCACCACTACTACTTTGTATGTTCCTACTGAATGCTATTACATACATTATATAACATGTAATCCTAGTGGAAAGCAAGACATCTTCATTGCCAAGTCTCTAATATTTATCCCTATAACATGTACATGGATGCTTATAATACATATTAAATGGTCCTGCATGTTCAAATTGATAACTGCTTCTCTTGTGTCTGTTTTCATCAATTCTATTTACACATGGTCTCCTTTTGTAACTCTGGATTTAATTTCTCAGAAAGGACTAATTTTATGGCTTCAAAGGTGGCCAATTATTTTTCTGTTCATAAGACATTTGATGTTTCAAATTTTCTTCTCTGTGAACAAATGGTTAGGATACACATTTGGTAACTTAAAACCAAATTAATTTGCACAGTTTTGCTTGACTGGGTTTCCTCCCCAACTGGCAAAGACACGCTTCATGAAAAAGTTTAACCAGGTGAGTCCTGGCAAGGCAGCTGCTTGCTCCATGGTGGAGAGGGATGCATGGTCAGGCGTGATCTAAGAGGACCAAGTGAATGCTTTGCCTCTGGGGCCTCATCTCATACTGACTTTAATTATGAAGTGTTTGTTTTCTTGAAGGATCCATTTCTGCCCTTTGGTTATTGACACAGTTGGAATATGAAGAATGTTTACTTATTTTAATGGGGATGGGTGAGTAAGTTTATATTACAGCAATACATTATAAGTACCAACTCTTACAATCCCAGATCCCAACTTGTGTGAGTTCCTAACCAAATGTCACACATGTGCCGATCAATTTATATAGGCATCTAATAAATAGCATTTACAAGCTTATTTGAACTATGTTACAGACATATCTCCTGTTATGGTAAACGCACTAGAAATATAAAATGTAATGGTGTCATTTCATATTTAAGCACTGAAACTGATACATAGAAGAGACTTAATTAATTTGTTAACTACTAAAGATACCTTGAAGAACAAAAGGCTCTGGCCCCTACCCTGAGGACCTTTATCTTGGGAAAGGGTAATCTAAGCATCACAGTGGTGGGTGGGAAGTGCTGTTGTGGCCAGAGACAGGGGCTATTTGGGCTCAGAAACTGGTCTAAGGAAATCTGAAATGCAGACACAGTTTATACAGATTGGTCACACGGTAAACACATGGCCAACCCAGTTCACACTAGATAGTTTAAGAAATATATATATATATATATATATATATATATATATATATATATATATATATATTATTAGAAAAACTGCAGAAATTATAATAAGTCTGTTTTTATTGTCATAGTGAAAAATCACAGAAAACACAATGAAGTGTTATCAGTGCTGTTGCCTGGGAAAGTACACAGCACATTCATCTGTATAGCATTATTTTGCTTACACATGAGCTTATTACTATTATCACTATTTTATATGTAAGAAAACTGACTACCAAAAGCAGAATAACTTATCTGATGTCACTTAACCAGSGGTCATTTGTCAGGCAGTATAGCTCGGAGAAGCTGATGATAGTTCCAGGGAGATAGGCATAGACAGCTTTCTTAGACTGGGCTCCCCTAGAAAGCACAGGCAATGATAAGGGCCAGCTGTTTCAGGAAAGGGAGAATGGGGAAAGTGAGGGGAAAAATAAGGAATTATAAGACAAGAACTGTAATTATACAACTAAAAAGTTTACTGATACTATGACCAACAAGACTCAGTCCCACAGGTGCCTCTGAGGAGCTGAACAGTGCACCCCGGTGTTACTGAATCGGTGGAAGAAGAGGGTACTTATATCCACAGACTCCACTCCCCAATGCTGAGGGGTTCTCCATCACATAGCCTCTGTGTGTCTGAGACAGCCCATACTGAACTCCACTAAGGACCCACAGAGCCCTGAACGTTTGTGAGCACCTTCAGACCCTCTGAATTTCCAAAGTACCCACAGACCCCCTGAACTGCACCGAGTACCCACAGACTTCCTGCTCCCTACACCACTCTGAGGTGTCCAAAGACCTGAGGCAGAAAACAACGAGGAGGTGTTGAGAGCTTAGAACCACGGGAGGCTGGTGCTGTGGGAGGAAGATGGGTCAAATGCTCCTCTTGTTGACTGCAGTGTGCCAATCACCGAGACCATGAGTTTCACAAGAGATAAAGTCCTCGGGGTGACCAAAGGAAAATAAACAGACTGACTTAAGGCCTGGAGAAAGGTTGCTGGAAGCAGAATGGTAAGTGGTCCACACAGATATAACCATCGTGGCTTTTCGTGGATATGTGGAAAGAAAAAGCTGGTATCGACCTGAGTCAAGAGTGGAGAATCTGGCATTTGGGAGTAGAAATATTACCCACTGGACACCTGCACACATCCAGTGAAGTCAGTGGTTTCAAACAAGAAAACCCTTCAAGTCTCAGGAAGGTCATGTAGACAACCATTATCACCATAACCCATGTGTGTTAGAGGTGCTACCACAGCTCGGCGAACACAACTAATGCTCAGTTTAGTTGTGTGCCATCCAGAATTGGTAATGCTCACCCAGGGAAGCCTTGGCTCTCATGGTGTATCTCAGCAGGCTCCCACCTGTCAGTGCTGCTTCACTGACAGCCTCGTGCTGTGGTTGCTGGTGCCCAATTTATGCAGTTAAAGTGGACATTGCATCTCTAAGAGACTTGCTGGAACAATGGGGCTCGGTGGGGTGAGGGCAGTATGAATGCCTTAGAACTTTACTCTTTAAGCTAGTTAGAATGAGCCAGGCAGAGTGACACACGTTCAATGACAGTGCTCAGAGGGCTTAGGCAGAGGGGTCGCTGATTTAAGGTCAACCAAGACTTCACTGCAAAATTCTGTCTCGAAAAAAAAAATGGGATGGAGGTGGAGGCCAGAGAGATGGTTCCTTACTTAAGTGCACTGGCTGCTCTTCCAGAGGACCCAGGCTTGATGCTCAGCACCCACGGCAGCTCACAGCCACTTATAACTCCCCAAGGAATCAGAAGACTCCATCTGACCTCCTCAAGCTCAAGACACATTCACACACACACACACACACACACACACACACACACACATATACATTCACACACATATATAAATTTATACAACATATTATATAATATATAATATTAGTATTAATATATACTTAACATATAATATATATTAACTTAAATTTTTTAATTTTAAATCTCTTAAATAGTTAAAATGGCTAACTTTAGGGTTACTTTTATCACAATAAAAACTACTCRAAAGAATATAAAAGATAACTGGTACAATATGTGTATGTACTTTTCATCCCTTTTGTGGTTAACATTTATACAATATTTTCTGCTAATATTTATATGCACAACCATAAATATTATGGATATTCATTTCTAGGTACCACTCAGGTTGGTCTGTGGACTTCTTCTCTATGATGTATTTTCTTAGTTTCTAATTGGGACAGAGGGTCCAGCCCACTGTGGGCAGTGCCAACCCTAGGCAGGTGGGCCTGGGTGTATAAGAAAGCAAGCTGAGCAACCAGAGGGGCAAGTCAGTAAGAAGAGCTTCTCCATGGTTCTCCTCAAAGCTCCTGCCTCAAGTTCCTGCCTAGCTTCCCGTGGTAGACTATAGGTTGTAAGCTAAAATAGACGCCTTGCTCTTCAGAAAGGTCATGTGGAAGAAATTGTTCACAGTCTCCTACTGGTCAGAAGTAGAGGTAAATATTCACCTTTGCTTCTAGGCTGTTTCACTGAGGAGGTTGTTCTGGTAGCAGCCAGTGGCTTGGCTGTGGCAATACCACAGTAGAATGGGTCTTCATTTACCCATCAGAAAGTAAGACAGTTCTTCAGTTGAGATTCGTGTTTCCCAGGTTTGTGTCAAGTTGAGAGCTATAACTCTGATACCAAGTTATAGAAGGTCAGCAATGGGGCTACAATGATTTCTCCCTGTCTGACGCGTCCCCCTTACAACTGCTTCTCTGGGTCTTCAAACACAGACGAGTGGTTTCAAGTGTCTAGTGAAACTGGGTCAAAGCTCAACCCCATACACCACGTCATCCAGTGCGGTACCTTAAGCAAATCAGTTAAACCTCAGAGTTACCTTTCATGTAAAACGAAGCTAACAGAATTTAATACTGATCTCGATGGTTGTATCAAGTGATGGTTTAGAGTTTGCTTAACATAAATAGCACCCAGCATGTTTCCTTRCATAAACAATACTCAAAGCCAAAACCCTTTCAWTGCCTTTAGCTGTGCCATAGTTCCCACTGTAACTGCGGCCTGTGTGGCTGCCACCTGGAATGGGAGAGAGGATTTAATAACACGAAGCAAAGTGAAAATCGTCAGTAGAGAAGAGAGTACGGTGTTGGTGGCTCAGTCTCTCATGACCCAAGGAAGCAACCACATAAGCCACTACAGAACACACTTGGCCACATGAATCAGGYCCCCAGCAGGCAGAAGTCTGTCTGCTCTGGCTTTCTGTGAGTGAGCTGTGTCAGCGTTTTCCTGTGTTTTTCTTCATGGAGCCAGGCGAGAGCAGRGTTTCTTCTTTCATCAGCACTGCTTCCCACATATATGTAAGTCATCTCTGCCTCCCCAATTTCAAGTAAGCTCACCCTCTGGGTTTTTATGAAAAGCCAGATTTGCATGGGTTATGCTTTGCTGAGGTTTCCTGTTATAGTAGAGCTACTACGGGTTCTTGAGACAGAGTCACTTAAGTCTGAATTGGCAGCTGTTCAGCTACAGTGCCTGGAGGAGCCTCTTCATCTAGCAAGTGCGGTCGAGAAAGGCTGGTTCCTAGGCCAGCAGTTGTGAGAATTGTAACCTAAAGGAGTGTCTATTTAATGTAATGTCTGGCTTCCAAATGACACAGAAGAAATCCTCGGGAAATGTTTTGCATTCTTCTTTTGGGGCCATTAAATGGTGGGTGTGACTACCACCAACCAGATTTTCATTTGATGTACTTCTAATTGTCAGTCGAAGTTTTCTCCTGACCATCCTGCTATTGTGCAAGACAGCTTCTGGGGCCCTTTAGGATCTGTTCTCTAGCCTTCCTGTTTTGCTGTGGCTTAGAGCTCAYAACTATGAACCCTATCCATGGGCTCTCCTACACACCAGCAGCTCATTGGACCTGCTCACTGAGGGATTAGAAAGAATAAAGGGGAAGAAAAATAGTAATGTTCAGGGCCCTCGCCCTCAGCTCCTTCCCTCTGGAGGGGCCTTAGGCTGCCTATGCCCCTCCTGTCTGCAAGATCTTAACGCCTATAGGAAGTACACCCACCTCCTCTAACAGAGCTCGGGGATACAAGGTTCCAGCTAACTCACGTCCCATGAGCCCCACACCCTTTGCTTCTTAAAGTAGTCATTTGTGAATCAGCCTTTGTAAAGACATCCTCAATGTGTGTTAGCTGTTATGGCGGCAACTGATTCGTAGAATCTATCCTGCGAATGTTGTTTTCTCAATTTTTCTCATAGTGCCTTAAAATTTTTATTTATTTATTTATTTGTTTGTTTSTTTACTTATTTGTGAAATCAGTGTTCTTGTTCACCTGATGAAATGGCCAGTGGGGTCATAAGTTAAGTCGCTCCCAGGAGAACACTGAGGCAGTAGGGTTCAGAAGTGGCCGTGGGGTCTAACTAGGCACCCCAAGAGGAGAGTCTGACTCTTCACCAGCAGCAGTGACAATGTCATAAAATCATCTAGGCACCGGTCACACTAGTATGGCAACCTCAGCCCAGAGCTACCCAAATGGGAGTACAGAAGGTGGGTGCTATCAATTTAAGGGCCGGATGGATCCCTGGAAAGTTGCTAAGCAGCAGAAATGGTTAGAGATAGGACCAGAGACCAGCAGTATCCAGAAGCYCGGGGGTGGCACTGGGACTGTGCTTCGATTCCAGAACAGATTTCTGTGCTTTACCGTTCTTCTGATCTGTATTCTCTTGCACTTCTGAACACACCCACGCCTAACAAACCCACAGCATGCCAACACACCTCAGCAACTTTGAAACAATATGGCAACTTTCTCGGCTGCCTCTGGGAACTGCCCAGAACTTTCTGGATGCTGGGGACAGAAGTGGATCACCGAGGGGAGATAAAGGACCAGACAAAAGCAAATAAGAAAGAAGGGGTTTGTTTGGCCCACAGTTTAAGGGTGCCACCATCACATGTTGTCCACCTCTGGGGAGCTCCTGACCTTCTCCCTCACAGGCATGCCCAGAGCCTGTCAGGCTGGCGGACACTATTAACCACTGCCCGCTGCTTCCCTTACCGAGTTACTCATCTCTTCTGATCTTTATACATTAGAATATTCAGAGGCTTGTCATTTCCAAAATATTTACACAAGCCAAATGGTAAGAGACATTCTGGCATTTCCCCTGTTGAGGAAGGAAAAGGCACTGCCACTCTCATCTCCTGCCACGGGGGAAGGAAACRCGACACGTGATGGGTTTCTTTGGGTTCTGGGGGTAAACTGCACTGTATCCAAAGGGTCTGCTCTAGACTGAATAACAAGTGATGTAACACTGTACATCTTTGATAATGGCCCAGCAGAGCAGCGTTGGACTATTTAGAAGTTTAAGCATAGGAGTGCTTTTAGGTGGATCCCTCAGGAGGTTTTGACCTCTGACCCTATGAATATCCTCCATTTATAGAAGTGACCTTTCTTAATGGTTCAAATCTCACATCCAGAGSCTGGGGAGATGAGCCAGTGGGTAAACCGCATGCTTCGCAAATGTGGAGATGGCACCCATGGAAAGTTCAGGCTTGGCTGCACAAGTTTAGAACCCTAGTGCCGGGGTGGGGGAGAGATGGGATCCCAGGAATCTCACCGGCAAACTCAGTTTTGTTGAAATGAGTAATCCCAGGTTCAAGGAAATGCTCTGTCTCAAAAGAAAAATAAAACACAAAACAAAAACATAACAAAAAGAACCAAACAACAACAACAACAAAACCAAGGTGGTAAGAAATAAAGAAAATGTTGACCTCTGACCAACACACACACACACACAGACACACACTCACACACACACATGCACACAGAAACTTCACACACATATGCACACACATACACACACAAGCACACACACACACATGCACACACATGCACACATACATACACATGCACACATGCACTTCATACATATGCACACACATACACACACACCACACACATAATACACACATGCACACATATACACACACACATGGACCCACGCACACACATAGAGCACGTGGACCATGGCATGAGGCTGGTGAGGTGGAGTATGCTCAAATGCCAGGAATCTCAGAGACCTGAGACAGCAGGAGGAGGATTGTTCCCTCCCTGCCTCTATGCACGTAATCATGACCCTTGGCTAAGGTGACTAAGATGACTTCTTGCAGTCGGTCATGTAGCACAGCATCTAGAACACCCCTCCATGCTAATGAGGCATCTCAATAGCCTTAGCCTTCAGCCAATGACCTTCCTGGATATTCTTCCCCAGAGTGTAGGGTCCTTAAGTGCTAAAACGGCAAGTGGGCTTACCGACCACCCTGAGTCTACGATGGGGTAGCAGCTCTTGACTGGGATTTGTTCTGTGGTAACTCTCCCTTGGAAATGGCCATGTTTTCAGTCCTGCTCCCTGCTTCCACATGACCCTCATGCTCCATCCACCCCTTCCCTTTCCCTGACCTGTGACTCATCCTCTRTGTCCTGAAGACAACGCACTACTTGGTTTCCTCATGGAGTGCTTGAGGAAACCAAGAGACTGAAAAGAGTTCACCATGTGCTGCTTCCAACAGCTCCAGTAAATGAGGAATAACCAGAGAACATCCCTTCAAACTTTGTTTAAAGACTCATATGAAGATGTTTACCTTTCCCTCATGTTTGTGTACATAAAAATAAGCTCAGTCGAGGCTTCTTCAGTAAAACACTGTGCCGAGAGTGGCTAACACATAAACAGCAAACCTTCATCAACACTGGAAGAAACAACGGCAGACAGAGCTCACTATGAGCAAAGAGCTGATTCAGGAGGTAGGGGGTGGGGGTGGGGGGCTCCAGGGCCAGAGAGTTCTCCAGGCCCAGAGAGTCCTCCAGGGTCAGGGAGTCCTCCAGGGCCAGGGAGTCCTCCGGGGCCAGGGAGTCCTCCAGGGTCAGGGAGTCCTCCAGGGTCAGGGAGTCCTCCGGGGCCAGGGAGTCCTCCAGGGTCAGGGAGTCCTCCGGGGCCAGGGAGTCCTCCAGGGTCAGGGAGTCCTCCAGGGTCAGGGAGTCCTCCAGGGCCAGGGAGTCCTCCAGGGCCAGAGAGTCCTCCAGAACCAGGGAGTCCTCCAGGGCCAGGGAGTCCTCCAGGGCCAGGGGCTCCTCCAGGGCCAGGGAGTCCTCCAGGAGTAGGGGGCCCTGTCACTGAAATTAGTAGTGAGCACACACAGGCCAAAAACTACAATCAGTGTCATGGGGAAAACAAGTAAGACATCTGCCTTAGGGACAAAGAAGGGAATTCTCCTCAAACTGCCACACCCCCCATAGGTTTAAGGCTTATCCTTACAGTTTGTCATTAATTCTGGAAATTGCTTCCCTAGACAATGCTGATTCTCTTTTTCTCTGTGTTCTGTAATCATGAAGGTAATAAGAACAGATGGACACACATTGCCTACTATATTCGAGGCCTGGGGTTACCTGTGACTGGTCTCTCAGTTGTGTTCACCACAGTTGTGAATGAGATTCAGGTTTGATCACTCTCAATGAACTATTGACAAACAGGAAGAGCTCTACCTTCTCCATYCCAGAATTGATGAGGCATTGCAAAACTGGGTGTGGTCRCTAGCACATGCCTATCACCCCAGCACTTGGGAGGCAGAGGCAGGGTGTCTGTGAGTTTGAAGACAATCTCATCTGCATTATACGTTCAAGGYCAGCCTGAGCTATACAATRAGACCCTGTCTCACAACCCCCAAAGGCTGTGGTGTAGCACCAGGGTAGAGCACTTGCCACGTGCTGGTGTGTACGAAACCCTGGGTTCTGTCCCCAACATGACACATTCAAAACAAACTCTGAACCGGTGTTCTAAGTGGTTTCAGTTTGAACTCGTGAAGTTGAGCGCTCTGCTTCCTCAGAATGTACATGAAGTGGAGGAATAACAATCTGCTGCCCAATTTATTCTTCTCTGACTCTGAGCACTGCCCCTCTGCTTCTGCACGAGGCAGGAAGACTGGCTGAGGACAGGTGGCCTAAGCCAGATGGTGAGCAGAGCCCTACGGGGCCACACCCCTAGTCCTACTACTGCGAGAGCTGTCCCGGCGTTTTCCCCTCACCATTTCAATCTATCTCTTCCATACCGTTTGCCATTTCTTCCGTTAAGGTTGCGTTTTTCTTCCTTTCTTTATGAAAACAACCATGCCTTTCTCTAAGCCTTTGGGCCTTAGTTCCGTTAGACTTTTCCTCTCATTCAGCCCAGCTAAGTTCACCTTTCACTACTTCCAATTTCTCCTCATTGCTGGTTTTCAACTCAGCTCAAGATAATCCAAAATGGTTTCTTGTGGACATCACCAAGCTAAGGTTAATTCTCATAAGCACTATGGAGAGCTGGTAAATTCTGAAGAAACCCCTGAGCAAAGCTAAGGACTCCATGCTCCTGTTCTTTCTCCTGCTCTCATCTTATACCAGGACCATTATGAGACCTGCTTTCCTCACGCTTGCATGATCCATACCTGAAGGCATGCTGTGCCTTTTGTCCAGGGTACCCTTGGCCACTCACGCCCACTTTGCCTGCCCTGGGTCTCCTTTCAAGTGTCAGTTCTTCTTTGCTTGAGTCCCTTTAATGGAGACACATGCTGTTTCCCAGGCTCCCTCTCTATCACATTATCTATACAGAGTACTCTTTGAACTGGTCAGCATATTTGAAAAGACTGTTCATCATTTGTATTTGTCTCTGAACATCTGTTACACTAGTTGGTATCCAGCTAATACAGGATACAGGGATGTAAACTAAAATCCATAAAAGATGGACCAATGAGTCTGACCCGACCACTCTCACCCTGGTTTCTACTCATTGGCACGGTGTCCTCAAACAACAAGCAAAGGGTTACAGACATAGTTTAAGAGGCCGTGGCCATACATGTCTCTACAATTAGAAATATATTGAGATAATAATGTCTTTCTCTATGGCCATATTTCACATAACAGATACCAAAGGAAGTTCAGAGAATCCATTCCAGGACCCTCAGACTCTAGGGGAGATAAAGGGATGGGTTTCTAGTTAGGTCTTAACAACATGACACAAGCTGGAGTCATCCTGCAAGAGGGAACCTCAACTGAGAAAATGCCTCCCCCAGGCTGGCCTGCATTCATGCCTGGGGGACATTGTCCTCATTAATGATGAGTGTCGGAGGACTCAGCCCACCACAAGAGGCACCATGCCTAGAGAGGCAGTCCTGAGTTGTACARCAAAGCAAACTGAGGAAGCAGCGGAGAGCAAGTCAAGAAACAGCTTTCCTCTTTGGCCCCTGCTTCGGTTCCTGCCTCTAAACCCCTGCCTTGTAGTCCTGCCCTTAATTCTCTTCATATTGGATTATAAGCTGTAAACTGAAATGATAAGTAATAAATGAAATAAACCATTTCCTTCACCAGCTGTTTTGATGAAGGTCTTTATCACAGCAATAGAAAGCAAATTTGAATAACCAGGGATATACAGAAGATAAAAGATTTGTGAGAAGAACAATGTAACTGCCGTATTCTATTTTTATCCAGAATGGGCAGAGAAATGTTAATTTCTTTATTTTCTCCTCATGGGCCCACTGGAAAGAGCTGCATACATTTTTTCCTTGATTTTTAGAGACAAAATTAGTGTGGACCTTTGTCATAGTTTGGGTTTTATTGCTGTGCAGAGACAGCATGACAATGACAACTCTCATAAAGGGGAACATTTAATTGGGAATGACTTTATAGTTTCATAGGTTTATTCCATTGTTGTCAAGGCAGGAACCATGGCAGTGTGGAGGCAGACATGGTGCTGGAGGAGCAGAGAGTTCTACATGTTAATCTGCAGACAACAGAAGGAGATTGTCAGCCATACTGGGTGTGGCTTGAACATAGAAGACCTCAAAGCCTACCTCCACAGTGATACACTTCCTTCAGCATGGCCACACCTCCTAATAGTGCCACTTTTATGGGCCTCTGGTGGCCAATTACATTTAAACTATAACAACCTTCTTTGGGAAGCTAACAGTGCCCATGACTGCCTGGAACAGGGTCTATTCTGAATTCAGTGTGTACCCTACACTTTAAGGAGGCAGGAGACAGAGGAAGGAGGTGCTTGCTTGGATACTATGAAGCCTCTTTAAGAAAGTTTTTTCTAGAGATCTAAAGAACCTAAGTATGTGAATACAAATCCCAGAACGGAGGCAGAGTCTTAACAACAGGTAAAGACAACATGCCTGTCACTCAGGCAGTGCTAGGAAAGCAACATGGGAAAACCTAGACCCTTGAGGACATGAACACAGGGGGAAAGTTCCTGAACAGAACACCAATAGCTTATGCTCTAAGATCAAGAATTGACAAATGGGACCTCATAAAATTACAAAGT
>BDUI01004792.1:38142-50241 GCA_002335545.1 Apodemus speciosus
GGCTAACTATTTTTCTGGCCTGATTTGAATTTCTTGAAAGAGTTTTGGGATGTTTTGAATGCACTACACTACCGTAATCCAGAATGAAAGCGAACCAATGCCATCCAGTCCCACAGGCTGAATTTAACCATAATTACAGTAAAAGAATGTATGGGTAACTTGTGAGAATTACTTTATGCATTTTGTTTATTAGAGGTGAAATGTAAATTTTTGCCAACTGGAAATCCTATTACTGCCACTTCCTGTCTGGTTCCTCGTGATTTAATCAAATGTCCTGAATCTGAGCAGTGGATGGGACTTTAGAAATCATCAATAGTGCTACATAAGTAATGAACTGGGAAATTGTGTTTAATAAGTGCTTAGCACCAGTACTTACTGAACACGGTGTTCATTGACAAGAGATGAACCATGAAGACCATCTCATTGCCGCCCTTTGGCAGTTTTACAATGTTACAGTAGTCTTTAGGAAAATGCTTATAATAAACAATATTTGCTGCTTCTGTTCCCAGCACCTGTAGTGATCCTATATAATCTTGCTTTCTGCTAATCATACTTACATTCTCCTGGGTTATTCGTTTTTTGTGGTGTTGGGAATGGAACCCAGGGCCTAATATGTGTTCTTTCTGATTTTTTTAACCCACATTTGCAGTGGACTCAGATAGATTTCTTAATGTTAAACCTGTTCTTGCTGCCGACACCACCCAGTCCAAACACAGGCCCCTTCTTGCCTTTGTACYTTTGTTTCTGTTATTTCATGTGTCTTTCTACACGTATGTCCTCATGCTTTAAGGTCAAGTTAGAGTCCAACTTGTCGTACCTGAATTATTTGCTGATTCCTGCAACCCGGGGTTTGTAAGTAGCAGCGTTACTGACAGTTTGGAATAGATAAAATCCTTAAAGAGGTTATGCTGTGTACAGTGAAGGTGTTAACTTTGTATTTACTCTCACTCAGCGGATACCAGTAACATCTCACAGCCAGTCATGACTTAAAAGTCTTCAGACTTGATTTAATGCCTTGGGGACTGTTTAAGTATGGCGATTTTCACCTTTCCCCATCTACTACAAATTTCAGCATTTTTGTCTTTACTAAATTAAACATTACATATCCATGTGTTCTTTATTTTGTACCTTGTTTGATGGGTGCTATATAGTTAGCTTTGAATAAATGCGTGTTGAGTTGAAAATATGTTAAGCCTGTTAGACATGTTTTTTTTTTTAAAATTCAGTTTGAATTATAAAGATAATTTGTACCATCAAGCTCCCTACTGATTTGTATTTRCCAATTCCAACAGTCAGTTCCTCATCCAGTTTTTTATGGATGTCTTAAATTTTTCTTCTGTGCTTTATCCATAGGTTTGTAGGTCACCAGCCCTTTTCTGGTTTTCTGCTTAGCTTTTTAGTATCCCCTTTCCCCCCTTTTTTCAGTGTCCAAATGTTGAGCAGCAGTACAACCTCTTCTCCATTGACTCTTTGTTTGCTTAGAGTCTTATGAGACTTAGTGCTCAGTAGAATTTGGAGTGATGTGCTTACATTCAGTTTTCCTGCTTATCAGCATTGTGGCTTTAAGCTAGTTGGTTAGATATTCTGTGCCTTTGTTTCTGTCTTTAAAGATTTATTTACTTATTTATTTTATGTATATGTGTGCACTGTCGCTGTCTTCAGAAACACCAGAAGAGGGCATCGGATCCCATTACAGATGGTTGTGAGCCACCATGTAGCTGCTGTGAATTGAGCTCAGGACCTCTGGAAGAGCAGTCAGTGCTTTTGACCACCGAGCCATCCTTATAGAGTAGAAGACTTAAAATGTTTCCTCGAAAATATATTTGCAAAAGCAAAAAAACAAAGCAATTTACAGTGTTTCTTAGCTTACAGGGTTGGTAAGAGAATTGAGTCAGTGTTTAAAAAGTACTTAGAAAAATTTGTTTTATATTTGTGAAGCAAGATTTAAAACAGCTAGTCTCTTAGCTTTAAACACTGTGTATTCCAATTACTCAAAAATAGTCTCAGTCAGTATTGGAGATTTAGGTATCCATCTACTGAATATTTATTTCCACTGGATTTTGATAAGAGTATAGAAACAAGCATGTCAGAAACTCATTTATTCCCCCTCCCACTTCTCATTCTGTCATCTAGCCCATCTCAGGATTGAGTCATTAATCTTTCCTGTTAGTCAGTCCTGATGTCTAAGAGTCATGTTGGTTCTTTCATACTTCTCACCCATTCGTTTTTTTAAAAAGATTTATTTATTTTATTTATATGATTACACTGTAGCTGTCTTTAGACACACCAGAAGAAGGTATTGGATTCCATTACAGATGGTAGTGAGCTCACCATATGGTAGCTGGGAATTGAACTCAGTACTTCTGGAAGAGAAGTCAGTGCTCTTAACCACTGAGCCTTTTCTCCAGTCCCCTTCTTGTCAGTAAGATCTTTTGGTTCCACCTAACTTGTATCTACCTCAGTATATACTCAGCCCTCTCATCCCTCTCAGAGACTGTGGCAGGGACTTTGTGATAGGATTTGTTATTACTCTTTTGCCCCTCTAATAAGGTTTCACGTATAAAGGCCTTTAATCTTAAAAAAAAAAAAAATGCTGGATAAGGTCATATACCTGTTCAAAAATCTCTGGTAATTTTCTATATGTAATAGCTAAAGCTATATATGATTGTGATCTTTGGATATGTTGTCATGTCAAGCTTCTTGGATTTGAACTTTCTAAGCATTTTTGCCTCTGTAGTTTGTAGGCCACTTTCTTTGCTTATGNCCCTTTTCTGGTTTTCTGCTTAGCTTTTTAGTATCCCCTTTCCCCCCTTTTTTCAGTGTCCAAATGTTGAGCAGCAGTACAACCTCTTCTCCATTGACTCTTTGTTTGCTTAGAGTCTTATGAGACTTAGTGCTCAGTAGAATTTGGAGTGATGTGCTTACATTCAGTTTTCCTGCTTATCAGCATTGTGGCTTTAAGCTAGTTGGTTAGATATTCTGTGCCTTTGTTTCTGTCTTTAAAGATTTATTTACTTATTTATTTTATGTATATGTGTGCACTGTCGCTGTCTTCAGAAACACCAGAAGAGGGCATCGGATCCCATTACAGATGGTTGTGAGCCACCATGTAGCTGCTGTGAATTGAGCTCAGGACCTCTGGAAGAGCAGTCAGTGCTTTTGACCACCGAGCCATCCTTATAGAGTAGAAGACTTAAAATGTTTCCTCGAAAATATATTTGCAAAAGCAAAAAAACAAAGCAATTTACAGTGTTTCTTAGCTTACAGGGTTGGTAAGAGAATTGAGTCAGTGTTTAAAAAGTACTTAGAAAAATTTGTTTTATATTTGTGAAGCAAGATTTAAAACAGCTAGTCTCTTAGCTTTAAACACTGTGTATTCCAATTACTCAAAAATAGTCTCAGTCAGTATTGGAGATTTAGGTATCCATCTACTGAATATTTATTTCCACTGGATTTTGATAAGAGTATAGAAACAAGCATGTCAGAAACTCATTTATTCCCCCTCCCACTTCTCATTCTGTCATCTAGCCCATCTCAGGATTGAGTCATTAATCTTTCCTGTTAGTCAGTCCTGATGTCTAAGAGTCATGTTGGTTCTTTCATACTTCTCACCCATTCGTTTTTTTAAAAAGATTTATTTATTTTATTTATATGATTACACTGTAGCTGTCTTTAGACACACCAGAAGAAGGTATTGGATTCCATTACAGATGGTAGTGAGCTCACCATATGGTAGCTGGGAATTGAACTCAGTACTTCTGGAAGAGAAGTCAGTGCTCTTAACCACTGAGCCTTTTCTCCAGTCCCCTTCTTGTCAGTAAGATCTTTTGGTTCCACCTAACTTGTATCTACCTCAGTATATACTCAGCCCTCTCATCCCTCTCAGAGACTGTGGCAGGGACTTTGTGATAGGATTTGTTATTACTCTTTTGCCCCTCTAATAAGGTTTCACGTATAAAGGCCTTTAATCTTTAAAAAAAAATGCTGGATAAGGTCATATACCTGTTCAAAAATCTCTGGTAATTTTCTATATGTAATAGCTAAAGCTATATATGATTGTGATCTTTGGATATGTTGTCATGTCAAGCTTCTTGGATTTGAACTTTCTAAGCATTTTTGCCTCTGTAGTTTGTAGGCCACTTTCTTTGCTTATGTTAATGTTCCCTTAGGCATTTTTAGGTCTTGATGTCCATCACGTCATTTGGGCACTCTATTCAAAATTCACTTTCTAAGAGAGGCTTTCCTAGTTACTGTCTCTTAAAGCAAATCATCAGTTGTTTTCTACTCACTACTGCTTATTCGTGTTCTTGATATTATTCAGTACTGACATCAAGTTCATCAATTGATGCCTTGTGTGACATAAACTTCATAAAGAATGTTTCAGTCTTGTCTCTGGTACCTTGGGGGCAATTCCTAAAACACCAAAACCCATAATTTATCTAGTAATGACTTACTGACAATTTTCTAGATTGTCAGTTTGGTGTTCAGTTACCACTTAAAAATCGGTCTATTAGAAACTTGAATTTACCTTTCCATGATTTTTTTTTCATTATTTGATTATTTTATAATGGCCTATTTATCTTGACTTTTGGTTTTTGAGACAGGGTTTCACTGTTTAACCCTGGCTGTCCAGAACTCTTGTACTAGGCTGGCCTTGAACTCATAGAATTCCACCTGCCTTTGCCTTCCAAATGCTAGGATTAAAGGCTTGTTCTATCACCTGGCGAAGCATGAGCTTTTGTATGTGCCATTCATCTTGACTTTTGGTTTTTGAGACAGGGYTTCACTTTGTAGTCTTGACTGTACTAGAACTAGCTCTATAGACCAGGCTAGCCTTGAACGGCTCTGCCTACCTCTGCCTTCCTAACTTAAAATATAAAAAGTGCAAGTCCCCCCATCGGCCCCCCTTCAGTGCTAGAGATCTAACTCGGGGCCTTGCACTGGCTAGGGAGCCCATACCCTGCAGCCCCTGGTCTTGTTTTCCTGAGATGGGGTCTCACTGTGTAACCAAGGTTAGTCTAGAACTTGAGGTGTTCCTGCCTTTGCCTGCTAAGTGCTGCCTTTGCCTGCTAAGTGACAGTTGTGCAAAAACAAGTCTAGTGCCAACAAGAAATGTCGGTGAGTCATTCCTTTGTCTCTGATAATGCTGCTTTTAATATTCAGAGTAAATAGTAAGTTAGCAGCCAGGTGTGGTAGCCTACACCTCTAATCCCAGCTCTCAGGAGGCAGAGGCAGGTAGGTTGTCCTCTACTGGTTGGAGGACAGCCTGGTCTACCTAGTAAGTTCCAGGTCAGCCAAAGGTTCTATATATAGCAAGACCTTGCCTAAGACCAAACAAACTAGTTAATTAATAAATTAATTAATTTTTTAAAAGTATGTATTCCTAGTCAAACTGTTTGGCCAGTCCATGTCATGAATACTGTTAATCCACTGTATGTACTTTTTACTTATTTTGCTTAGTCCAGTCAGCATCATAAACCACAGTCAGATTAGTTTTTCCTCTCAGCAGTGGTTGTCTAAAGCTTCCTACTGCTGCAACCCTTTAATAAAGTTCTTTATATTGTAGTGACCCCTACAACCATAAAATTATTTTCAGTGCTGCTTCATAACTGTAGTTTTGCTACTGTTAATGAGTCATAATATAAATATTTTTTGGACATAGAGTTTTGTCAGGAGCTCAAGACGCACAGGTTGAGAACCACCGTTCTGAGCTCTTGATTTTTGGTCTTCAATTGCCCCTTTAGCATTTACTACTAGTGAGTAGGAGAATTTTGTATTAAATACAATCAAACCCCTTTGAATTCATTTTCTAGTGTTGTAAGTAGTTATAAAAATATCTCAGGTTGGTATTAGGATTATTTGTCAAAACACTTGATATTCTAATTCTTTACTGGTATAGAATATGTTTCATACACCTCAACTTTAGCAATATAGTTCAAACCTATATTGAAACTTTTTTATTAGTTAACATTTTCTCCTTTGTTTTTCTGTCTAGACATCAGTTGTTATTTGTTATATATGCCTGTGTGGCAACTTGACTTCCATGGTTGTAATTGTCTACTACATTCCTGACAACAAATATGTACTGTTGACTGTGTAATAGACGGTGTCCCTTCGGGATACTGGTATAGTGTCTATGCTTTATCTTAATTGCTTTGAATCTATCCTATTTCTGCAACCAGAAAGTTACTTAACCATTGTAAATACCTTTTAGATTAGTACAGAAGCTTCTAATTGTTTTCTTCTTTCTCTAGTGATGTTTGATTGTGTTTTAAGAATGTAAATGCAATCCTTTGATTAAAATGTTTTTAATTGACTCTTTAGTCTAATATGAACTCATGAAGAATTATAACAACTCAAATTTTCTGGTTCCCCTGTGCCTTCATGTGAAACCTTGACAGGCCAAAAAGCTTTATGTATAAAACAGGCTATTGTTTGAAGCAATCTTCCTGCCTCTGCATCTAAATACTGGGATTATAGGTGTGGAGCTCTGGGTGTCTGACCTGGCTTCTTTTTAATTCTGCAGCCTTATCTTCCCTTCCTCCCTCCCTCTCTACCTTTCTTCCTTTCTGTTTGTTTATGCAGTGTGTATTGGTGTTTTTCCTGTTGCCTATATGTAGTCTGTGTGAGGGTTTTGGATTCTCTGCAACTGGATGTAGTTACAAACAGTTGTGAGCAGCCATGTGGGTGCTGGAAATTGAACCTGGGTCCTTTAGACGATCAGACAGTGCACTTAACCACTGAACCATCTCTCTAGTCCTCCATCTCTTTCTGGAACATTTCTACTCATTATTTTTATGCAGATGTGTTTGGTCAGATACATCTCTCTTCTGGCCTTAAATAGCTTTCTTCTCCTTAGCTTGGTTCTTTGTCTTTGAATGTTGAGGACTGAGCCCAGAATCTGAAACATAGCATATACTTTAACAATGAGTTGCAAGCTCCCATTGCCCAGTTTTAAATAACATCTTGAAGCTGACAAATGACAATCCRTTTTCTATAGAATGATGGTTATGGGTAGTTATTCTGTCCCATTTCCTTACTTTCTCACATATCCAACAGTCAAATTTTAGAAAATCAGAAATACCTGCAGTCTTAATTAGGGTTTCTCTTGCTGTGAAGACCCCATAGCAAAGGCAACTCTTATAAGGACAACATTTAATTGGGTCTGACCTACAGGTTCAGAGTTTCAGTCCATTGTCATCAAGGCAGGGTGCATGGCAACATCGGGGCAGACATGGTATAGCTGGAGAAGGAGCTGAGAGTTTTATGTTTTCATCCAAAGGTAGCCAGGAGAAGATTGTGTTCCAGGCAGCTAGGAGGAGAGTCTCAAAACCCACCCCACAGTGACAAACTTCCTCCACAAGGCCCACTTCCTAATAGTGCCATTCCCTGGACCAAACCACCACACCTGCTTATCAGTAAAAAGTTGTCTAATCTGTTAAGCAGACTTAAAATTCATTTGAAGCATTAATGTGCCATTCTACTGAGTAACTTTTAGAAAATCCTTACTCTCCTCTTTATGACTGTTGTCTTAGTGTTCTGTTGCTGTGAAGGGACACCATGGCCGTAGCAACTCTTAAAAAGAAAAGCATCTAATTGGGACTGGTTTCCAGTCCATTATTGTCATGGTAGGAAGCATGGCAGTGTGGAGGCAGACTTGGTACTGGAGAGTAGCTGAGGGTTCTATGTCTGGATTGGTGGACAGCAGGAAGAGAGAGTAACACTGGGCCTAGTTTGGGCATCTGCAACCTCAAAGCCTACCCCAGTGACATACTTCCATCCAACAAGACCACACTTTGTAGTAGTACCACTTTCAATATACCTATAGGGGTCATTTTCATTCAAACCACCACAAATGCAGAGATAATCTAAAGATAATGTAAGCCCAGCTGTGTTGTCTTTAATCACAGCACTCAGAAAAAGTATTGGCAGAGGGATCTTTGTGAATTCAGGGCCATTCAGATCTACAGAGCTGAGTTTCAGGCAAGACTGGTAACAGAGAAACTCTATCTCAGAAAAAGAAATTAAAAGTTTTGAATTCTTTAGAAGCAGGTATGAGAGAGAGAGAGAGAGAGAGAGAGAGAGAGAGAGAGAGAGAGAGAGAGAATGTATGTATGTATGTATGTATGTATGTATGTATGTATGTATTTGTCNTGTTTGTTTGTTTGTTTGTTTTTGAAGCAAGATTTCTCAGTGTAGCCCTGGAACCCCCGGAACTTGCTCTGTAGAACAGATGGCCTCGAATTTAGAGATCTACCTAATTCTGCCTTCCAAATGGTGGGATTAAAGGCATGTACCACCATACCTGCTACATGCATTTCGTGCATTTCTGATTTACATGAGCAAATGTGAGTCAGATGCTGATCCTCTGTATGCATGTGGGGAAGGGAATTCACAGTCTTTGGCATGTTTGCTGAGGATTATGCCATAGATTCTGTTTGTTGGGTTTCTTTTCTTTTTCCTCCCTCCCTTTCTTCAACTTAACACAGACTTAGACGCACCTGGGGAAGGAGGAAGCTGCACTGAGAAACTCCTCTCTATCCAGATTGCCTGCCAGCACATCTGTAGGGTATTATCTTGGTTAGTGATGGGGTGTGACCCTGGGTAGGTGCTTCTGGAGTGTATAGGAAAGCAACTGAGCAAGCCATGAAGAACAAAGCCAGGAGAAGCTTCTCCATGGTCTCTACTTTTAGTTCCTACCTCCAGGTTYTGTTGTGTCTTTGCTCCATGTACTATGACCTGGGATATGTAAGCCAAATAAACCTTTTTCTCCCCAAGTTTCTTTTGGTCATGRTGTGTTATTGCAGCAATAGAAACAAACCTAAGATGCCATACACTCCTGGAAATATCATTTTAGGAAATGTTAATTTAGGAAACGTAAAGTCATAACAAGCAATATATAGTTGATCAAAACTAGGTCTGTTAGTTCCAGTTAGCATGAAACTTTCAAATAGGTGTATTTTAATTCATTTAAATGTATTCATTTAGGCATTTTTTTAAAAGAGCCTGCATGGCTACTAGTCCAAGATGAATTAATTATTAAAATGTACTACTAAATCAAAGTAACAACTGGTTTCCAAAGATGAAGTAAATGTTAGACTGAGAGATACCTGCATAGTTTGGCTCAAATCTTTTTGGGATTCAGAGCAGCTGAGGACTGGTCCAATAGGACTTTAGATACTGTATTAGTCAGGGTTCTCTTGAGTCACAGAACTTATGGGTAGTCTCTATATAGTAGGGAATTTGTTGATGACTTACAGTCTGTTGTCTAACTCCCAAACAATGGTCAGCAACAGCTGTGGATGAAAGTCCAAGGATCTACCAGTTGCTCAGTTCTACAAGGCAAGCAGGCAAAGAGAGCGAGATAGAGTAAATCTTCCTTCTTCCAATGTCCTTATGTAGGTCTCCAGCAGAAGGTATGGCCCAGATTAAAGGTATGTGCCACTATGCCTGAAACTGGGACTTGCTTTGTCCCAGATGACCTTGAACTCAGAGATCTCCCTGTCTTAATCTGGGATTCATAGCCACTATGCCTCAAGATCTCCTTGCCAAGATCCAGGTCAGAAACTTGTATCTCTCATCCTCCAGATTAGGATCACAGGTGAGCCTTCCAATTCTGGATTGTATCTGGATTCCAGATATAGTCAAGTTGACAACCAGGAATAGCCACTACAGATACTTGTTTTATCTAATTAATAAAATAAAACTTTCTTAGCATTTGTTCCACAGTTAMGCAGAGCGCATGGGTTCTGGAACACAAGGTAGCATTAATTATTTCAAGAAACCTAGAATGTATTTTGGATGCCTGAGTAATTGCAGGTATCTTCGAAACAGTTCTTCCTCATTCAGAACAAAACTGAAAGAACAGTTTGTATTTGCATGTTAAGCAAGCCACTTAGTTGTGACAGTTTTGTCAGTATTGTTTGTTTTCTTCTTTTCTCTCTTACAAGCTGCTTTTATTTTGGTAGAGAATAATTCTTTTTCTAACAGCCCAGATCTGATTGTATTGTTTGCTTGTTCAAGGCTCTTGGCCTTCTGATGTTTCTTGAATCAATGCAAATACCTCTTCTAATGGGTTACATAGTAGTGTAGTAGTTGTGTCTTATTTGTCAACTTTTTATAAAGTGGTCTGTACAGCAGCCAGCTGGATTCATTATTATCCTTTTCTGTTTTTATTACTTTATGTTTATCCCTTAAGTAGAAAGAAAAGAGATGTTTCCATTTCTTTTAAGTTTCTAAATGGTCCAACATCCTTTTTTTTTTTTTTTTTTTTTTTTTTTTTTTTCCCCCGATTTCTCCCCCGCCACTCTTTTCTTTTAAATTGTGTTGATCATCATCAGTTTGTGACACTTTTCCTATTTTATATTAGGTCCTTGTCTGTTAATTCCTTTGTTATTGTAGTGGTAACCTGCTTCAGATGTGACCTGGAATGGGTTAGAACTCCATTTTATTTTCTTAAATATATACTTAGATTTTGTACTTTTCTGTAAAATCAATTTAGCAATATAGAGAAGGGATGGGTAGTCCTACTTCTAAGACAGTACCATGGACAGTGYCCCTGGTATCAAAACAGTCTAAGCCGGGCATGGTGGTGCTTATGGGTCTTCCTGTCATTAGGGTGGGTGAAGCGGGAAGATCATACATTCAGGGCTAGCCTGCACATTAGTGAATCCAAGGGTTGCTTAAAAAGAAATCAAGGTGAACAAGAGATAAACATAATGAATTGATGTGATGATAGCTTTTCTTGACATGGGAGCCATGTTACTGAAGTCTCAGACATCTGGGGTGTTCTGTACACTTTTATGCTAAAATTAGATATTTGCACAGCTATGTAGAAAAGTGGTTGGGCAGAAAGACTATGAGCTTATGGTAATGGAGTGAGTGGAGAATCTTACCTACCTGGTGAGATGATTCTCCTCTCTGCTACAGCAGTTCCTCTGTAGGCAGGATATCTCTGGAATGATGGTCTTAATTGTTTATGGCCAGTTCCTAGACAGAAAGGCAGAGGAAAATTAGAGTAATCCTAGTATTTACAGCTGGCTGGAAAGAATGGCTTTTAGTTTTTATAATGTGGTCTTGGAAAGAAGAAATCTAGTTTTATGGCTTTGATCATGGCAGAATGAGGGATGGGAGACTGAGGTTCAGGAAAAAAATAAAAAATTGCATATGAGGCCTTTGTTTTGAGGTATCATTTTCTGAGCCTAAGTAAAATAAAAAATGTTTTGAAAATTGTGTATTCTTACATATTAATGAGTGACTTGCTTTTGTTACTTCCCATAGTAAAAGGTTGTATAGCGGTGTTGTGGTTTGAGTATGCCCCCAGGTTATGAGCTGGAAACTTGGTGCCCACTATGGCGGTGTTGAGTTGTGCTGGACCTAAAAGGTGGGACTTAGAGGGGATTCACTGGGTTACTGGAAGAGATGAATGTACTTCTTACAGAGCCTGCACTAGTTCCTGTAAAAACAAGCTGCTATTGGTTTTTATCTTACAATGAGTCTGTCCTTTAAAATTCCGTGCTTCCCGTTTCATGAAGTTATGTGAGCAGTGTGTTAGAACCCACTGTGAAGTCTCCATTGAGCTGCTAGAGCAACCAGTCTCAGGCATTCGTTGTGACAACCCCACACTGGTGAGAGAGACAGTGAGGCAGAGGCACTGGGCGTCCTATAATGGCTGTGGGTTGATGTGCTGTGGCCCTGACAGCTCTGGTATGGATCGTTTTGTAAGCCTGCAAAGAATTTTCTGCTGCTAAACTTGCCAACACTGACTTTACCTGTTGAACAGGGAATGTTCTTGAATTAGCTCAGCACTTAGAAGAAGGAAGTCGGGTGTTTCATTGTTAACCTAATTAAGACCAAGTACTACAAATAAGAATCTTAGTATTAGTGGTTGATTTGTGTCAGGCTAAAAATTAAATCTGCTGTTGAAGATCATGATGGTATTACATTACTTTATCACAGTGTTCTAGTCAGGACTAGCTACTTTGTGTATGTATGCAAATTTGACCTTTGAACATAGCTTCTGTTTAACCTTTTATTTTCCCTCTCTTTTCTTTCTCCCACTTATTTGTGTTTTCCTTGCTTTCATGTTAGAACACTCTC
>BDUI01004792.1:74197-86759 GCA_002335545.1 Apodemus speciosus
GTCTGCCAGACGATGTTATCTATCCTTCCGAACAGGTGCCATAAAAGGCACAAATACATGAAGAAGTATTGTGAGGTTCATGCATAATGTGAATTCTTTTCTTGTTATCCGATAAGGTGTGGCAAATGCAGTGCTACTTGATAGATTCTGTTTTCTAAATGTGAGGCCATTTTCTGGTGTCTAGTCTTAGATTTTTCAGTACAGCCTGTAAGCCATGTAATGGCCACACTCTGACATTATTTGCAGAAACTAGGTAAAATCTTATTTAATCAATCATATAAAGACTTTGGTGTTTGATTTCAAATCCTTGCTAAATTGAAAACAAAACAAGTGTGATTGTAGAGAAAAACAATAGTACGGCAGCTGTAATGTAAGTAGGAGATAGCATTGCCAGGGCCCTTTAACAATGCTGCATCCTGTCTATAGAGTCTGGAGACGACTATGCTGTGATAAATCTTCATGTTAAGAATCACCAGAGAAACGGGAAAGTCAAAATACTCTTTTTCTTAAGAGAGCAGAAAATTATGTTAAGTATGGAAAGACTTACTAATAGAAGTCTTCAGCTTAATAGAACTTAAAGGTTCAGGATCTTAAAGATCTTTTATATATAAATTGCTAAGCTATACTTATCTGCCAGGATATCGCACTCCTTCTGTAATCAAAGGAGGATTCAAAATTACTTAAATGCCACAGATCTGTCGTTCCTCTTTAGTTGACAAAAAATTTAAGGAAGGATCTTTGTCATAGCTTTTTTGCACCTGGTACTGAATCTTAACCACAATATATACTATATGCATATTCCTAGAACATATGGCATGGACATGCATGTTAACAGTAAAGAAAACCCTTTACTAGCAAGTCTGAAATTGCAGACCCTTAAAATGGTTCTCTCTCATATCTGCTGAGTTGTTTTATATCAGTTTTATAGAGGTAGAATCTTGATACCCATCTTTTTAAATCAGTTCTCCATTGGTAGAACTATAAAGTCAATGAATCTAAAAATTGCATAAACTTGGGGCCTGGAGAGATGCACCCATAGTTAAAACATATGTTCTTCCAGAGAACCCACGTTTGTTTCCCAGTGCCCACATTGAATGGTTTACTACCTGTAACTCCAGGAGATCTAATGCCTCTGCCCTTCTGGGGTACCACACTTACATGCACACACACTGACACACAGATGGACATGTATGCATAGTATTTAAAAGCCTATATAACCATATTTGAATGGCCTTGCATAATGTGTAATGTTTTTTAATAATCTGGTCTGCTGGAGGTTTTTTTGTTTGTTTGTTTGTTTGTTTGTATTTTGGGCTCTTCTCAGTGTCAGCTGTTGGCAAGTTTAGAACTTCTTTGGACTTCTTTTCAAGATAGAGCCAAGATCATATGTCGGATATGTGGCCATTTAGTCTGTCTTTCATCCGACAATGCTGCTTTACCATGAGCCTTCTGGACAGTGTAAGAGAAACAGGAAAATCAGAACTTATGTAATTCATTCATCATCCTTAGCTTTAGAGAATGTGCCAGCAGAATGTGTAGCATCGTTCTTTTACAAGGAACAGAAGCCAGTCTCACTTGACTGTCACATGCATACATATGCCTCACTTATGTGATTTTAGAGACAGATATAGAGAAAATATGTCACTATATATGTGCGAGTAGCATATCATAAACAGTTAGAATCAGCTCCTGTGAGTAGGGGAGCTGCACTCACGCTCACTAGTTCTGTGAAGTCTGTCTGCCATGTGCTTTCTTTCGGGTAACAGCAATGAATGCAGAGCTGTCCCAGGTTTCTGCGTGTTAACAGTGCAGGGTGGCAAGCAGAATGTCTGTCACAGATATCTCCTTTTCTCCGTGGGAAAGGAGTCAACCAAACCTTTTTTTTTTTTTAACTTTATGGGGCTAGAGAGATGGCTCCGTGGTTAAGAGCACTGACTGCTCTTCCGGAGCTCCTGAGTTCAAATCCCAGCAACCACATGGTGGTTCACAACCATCTGTAATAAGATCTGATGCTTGCTYCTGGTGTGTCTGAAGACAGCTACTTACATTAAATAAGTAAATAAGTAAGTAAGTAAGTAAATAAATAAATCTTTAAAAGAAGAATTACTTTATGGTGACTTGAATGTCATGAATGTGTTCCTTACCTTTGCAATTAAAGAAACAATACCAAAGCCCATAACATACAACTTCTTTTCAAAGCCACAAGCCAGATTCCAGTAGTAGGGCTAAAAGAAAAGAGCAGCTGACATTCAGATCCAGCATTCCGATTGCTAGCTTTCTTTTGTACAAGAGATTTTAATCTTTCTAAACTACTTTATTAAAATAGGCTTACTTTTTAAAATTGTTTTGGAAATTCATCAGAGCAAATTTACTATTTCATCTAGCACATTGAAGTGTATAATGACTATTATTTCTGTCCATAGTTCCTCCTACTGTGACATATTCATTTTCATCTTTATTTGTAATATTTTTATATATAATTGGCCCCATTGATATAAGGACCAAAAATCCAAAACAGATGATCCTTCTCGAGAACTTGTGTTTTGTGTTACTTAGAGRTTGCTGTATGAACCTTAAAGCCTTACATTTTTAGTTACATTAAGTGGCCTTCAAAGATTGCTTTGGTGAGCAAGAGAAATGTGTGCATATGGCCAGTTCGCTGAATCTTTCTTACTGTCACGTATCACTAGTAAGTACAATGAACTAGAAAGTCAGGCTCMGGTGCTGGCCAGTGCAGATCTCTCCTGAGGTCATGTACATGGTTTTTCCATGGGCCTTGATGCTACTCTCCGGGTAGAAAGCACAGTGCCCTGCAGGGGACATGATGATTTTCTAGTTCGTTATATTGCAGTGACATGGTATTTCTATCAAAGACAATTTTTCTTTTGAATTGTCTGGTCATTTAGCAACAGTTGCTTTAAGTTATAGAACTTACAGATGCTAGGTAATTTTTAATTTAAGAAACATAACTTAGTTTTAGTAATATTTCTTAGAGAAAACAGAGTTTTGCAAGAGAGAATTAGAAAATCTAAACAGCTTTAACAGGTAATGTTCTCTGTTGTCTAAGCTGTCTGCTGCTCAGTTATTCCTTATATAGAGTCTCTAAATTCCATATTCTCTATTAAGGACATAAACTTTTAGATCTATTTTGAGGAAAATAGAATTTTTCTATATTTTTTCAGTTAAAACAGAGAAGAAGACGGTACAATTCAGTGATGATGTTCAGATCGAGACAATAGAACCAGAACCAGAGCCAGCCTTTATTGATGAGGTGAGTGGTTTCTTGTTAATAGTAATGGGCACTGTGTATGGAAGCCGGGTTACCTGTGTTCTTGTTCTGAGAGTGTTAGCAATCCAGACAAAGCATATATCTTTATGACAGCTCCTTTGGCTTCATTTCTGCCTTACTAAAAATCTTAATTTTGATTCTGCTGAGGGTTGAAGACATAGCTTAGTAGTTGGCCATTTGYACAGCACGTGTGACACTCGAAGCGAYCTCCAGTGCTAGAGAGGGGAAGGAGGCCTAATAAGATAAGAATGAACTTGAATTCCTGTCTRGTGTTTTATAGATTGGATTTAAATTGCTGCATTTAATTATTAGGCACCTAGGCAATTTCTAATTTTAATTGCTATCACAAAGAGTATTACAGTGAGGGTTTTTTGTTTGTTTTCTTTTTAACATTTAGTTTAATTTTCTTAGCTTAGATATTCAGGAATTGAACTTCCAAACTGAAGGATCTGTGTGTTTTTCACGTTAATAACTCCTATGGAATTTTTGATCGGATGGGAGATTTTATAAATTTGTTGGTGCTCTGTGAAAATATCTATTTTTCCATGTACTCAACAGCTATTAAATTATATTCACACCTATTAATAGTGTTTCTGTGATAAGCAGAATCAATATTGTATTGAATTGATAAAAAAACTAAATATTAATCCACTAAAATTTACTTTATAATAAAGTATTGAATGATGGAATTAGCAAGCCATACAGGATGCTGTCCCCAGCAGGCCAAACTTGAAGTATCACTACATCCGGTTATGTATTTTCTAGCTGCCTTTGTGCTTAAGTTAACAAAGAGATTGTGTAGTCCGATGCTTAATTTCTGGCTCCTGGGATAGACCAGTGTACAACACTCTTTTCAGGACTTCATTTCTTGTAATAATTCCTGAAATTGGTATATGTGAGAACACTTCCTGCCATTTTAAAATACAGAATTAATTTGCCTTGACAGGAACTTTCCTCTTCTTCCAATCTAACAATTAATTCATTTCTTAAACAGTCTTTGTTTGCCATAACAATTTGACCTTGAATTTGTAATTTTTAATGTACCTATGTATAGTAACATTACTGCATAGAAAATATGTATGAAAAGTTTGTRATAATTTTCACAGAATTTGGTAAATGAAGAGCTCCATGTTTTTTTATATGCAATTGCCTTTTTAGTTCCTTCCATTCTAAGTATTAAAGGATTTTGAAATAGACCCAAATAAGTGGATATGATGTATCATTTCCCACAAAAAGGAATAAAGTACAAGATTCTTTCTTTTATGAAATGCTGATGGAAAGAGAACAGAGTTAATCCTTCGAGCCACACTTAGAAGAGCAGCTGTGGAAGGCCTGGGCTCTGTGTGTAGAACAACTGTCATAGCCTCTGCCAGAGAGAAGTAATGGCTGAGCTGTCAGCCAAAGCAGGCTGTCGTGAGAGGGATGTCCCAACTGTTGTGTGGCTAAGCTACAGCTGCTCTAAAACCAAGTGAAATTCTCGAACATGATATAAGAGATTGCGGAGATTATGCCCTGTAAGTTTAAATGGATGGTCCTGTTCTGATTTGATCATTTTGAGAAATACCTAAGGATAGCATTCAAGGATCAGATTTCTTATGGTGCTAAAAGGAATACATAAGATGCTAAAACATAAATGGAAAATTAACCTTCCTAACTATGAATTATAAGAATCTTCTATCCATGGTTGAGTTATCAAAGTGAGAACATAATGTTTCATAGAGATTGGTTGCTTTTGATATTAGCTATTCAATTTCTGTAGGATAAAATGGACCAGTTGTTACAGATGTTGCAAAGTACAGATCCCAGTGATAATCAGCCAGACTTACCAGAACTACTTCATCTTGAAGGTAACCTCATTTTCTGTTTACCTTATAAGCAAAGAATCAACTGAGATCTTTCTTAATCTACTGTCCCAGGATGGGTTTGGAGAGTAATCTTAGAAATGAGACGTTACACATTCTTCCCGTGCCTTTCTCACCTTCCATGCACTGTTTGAATCTTGAGTAGAAGTTGAAATCACAAACCTTACTATACAAATTATTTTATTCAACATCTTAATCTTGTATAATGGGAAAAATATTTTTGAAGTCAGTATTTGTCACTATTATATTTTAAGAAAATCTATTTTAGGTTCTATGATGAAGGATAATAATTTTATTATATCACATTAAAACTTTTCATTTCTCTAATTATATGAATATTTTCAAAAATTTACTTTCTTGTCATCTTAGCAATGTGTCACCAGATGGGACCTCTCATTGATGAAAAGCTGGAAGATATTGATAGGTAAAGAACTTGAACTATTATTTAAATTGTGTATCTTTCTCTCTGAAACCATTTCAGTAAACTGCCTTTTAAAAAGGTGCTGCAGACTTCAGAGGTGGCTCAGATGGCAAAGAGCTTGCCACACAACTGCGAGGGCCTGAGTTTGGATCCTTAAAGCCCACATAAAAAGCAGGGCGGGGTGCTGAGTGCCCGTGAACCCAGCAGAGGTGGTATGGCTGGAGAAAGAAGAGTCTGGTGCTGATAGGTCCCYGAGGTCCTCTGCCCAGCCAGCCACATAACTGGACAGCTTCGGCCTCAGTCTGTCTCAGAACTAAAGGTGGAGAGCATAGAGGGAAGACACCCGTGTCTCAGGCCTCTCTCTATGTGCGTGCAGCTAGTGCACATACAACATACACACACAGTACTTCATAGAACTGTTCTTTATGCACTGTTTTTACCTTGCCCTGAGTGAGGATTGGCTTCATTTGCCCTTTGTTGAGAAGCAGGCTTCCCTAGGCCTCCACGCCTCCCTCTTTCTTACRTAATCGTGCTCACTAGGCAGCATTATCAGAGCACACAGGCTGGCCGTCTGTTGATAAATGAGGAAATCTTGACAGTTTCAGGTAAAGTCAAGGGCTCCAGCATGGGATCATGACCTGAAACAGTTTTTGTTGCCTCAGGGCCAACAGAAGGCCTTTCTGTCCTCTCTGTTGATCACTTTTGTTATTTTGATGAGTCATAGTTTAGAGCAGTGTATCATTTAACAACCAAATTATGTGTAATGTTTCAGAAAACATTCAGAACTCTCAGAGCTAAATGTGAAGGTGATGGAAGCTCTTTCATTGTATACGAAGTTAATGAATGAAGATCCAATGTATTCTATGTATGCAAAATTACAGAATCAGCAGTATTACATGCAGTCATCAGGTGTCTCTGCTTCCCAGGTATGTGTTGTAAAGCTCAGGGATGTTGAGTGTACTTGAGAGTATTGAAATGTCTTGAGGTTTTGTAAAATGCATGCCTGTGTGTCTGTGTGCTTGCRAATGTATATTGCATGTATGCTGTGCCCTTGGTTGCCAGAAGACGATGCTGGATCCCCTGGAGCTGGGTTTGCAAGTGGTTTTGAACTGCATGACATAATAAAATATAGCTGTGAGAACTTGTGTATTTATTCTTGTATGAAGACTTTTAGAGTTCGGATGTGAATCTGTTGCATTTGATAAAATGGAAGGTGCTAGGTTTTTTTTTTTTTTGGTGATTGTGTGACTTTTCTTAGCACATTAACACAGTCTTGCTATCTAAGGATAGTAGAATGTCTTTTCAAATATATAAACAGACTTTCCAATAAATAATTTTTTTAAGATGAAAACTTTAAGATTTCAGTGAGCCATGATGGCTCGTAATGGTAGGATAATTGCTGAGCAGGTTGGCTGAACATATGGAAGTGCCCATCATTCAGGAGGACAGCTTGGACCACACAGTGAGGTTGTGCCAAGCCAGTCAGGRTTKCAGCCTCTTTCAGGACTTCTGTCTTTAAATTTAAATACAACAACAACAAAACAGCTTTGAGATATAGGAATTGGCAAACAAATCCAGCCTGCTGCCTGTTTTTATCGAAGTAGACACAGCCACTGCATTTGCCTCACAGCCACCCCACTTATTTCTGATTTATAGCTGCATTCTAAACCTATAGAATTGAGTACTTAAAACAGAGTTTGTGCACCTTAATCTTAGGAAGTTTATGTGTTCTCCATTCATTTAGTGCAGTTTAGAAATGTAAATTGTAATAGTTTAGGGCCATAAAACAATGAATTCAAATACATTTCCAAAGTTTTGGGATTCATTTCAGTACATACATACATACATACATACATACATACATACATACATACATACATACAAACATTGAAGAAACTATTTTTCATACAGTTTGATCATGGTTTCCCTTCCCCTGACTCCTCCCAGATCCTCTCATCTCCACACTCCCCAACTACAACTCCCACTTAAATAAACAGGCAGACAAACAAGTTGGAAGTTTTTTAGAAAAAAACACTCTTAAAAGATCAACATGGAAAGTATATCATARATTCAATATAGAGATTATGTTAGTATAAAATATATTTCAACAACAACAGAAAGAACAGCTTTTGGTGATAGGAATTGGCAATAGAAATGCTACTATATGAAAGTAAAAATCTGTTCATATAATGTTTAAAATAAAAATTTGGACTAGGAAGATTGCAAAGTGCATAAAGTGCTTGCCAGACTGGAGTTTAGATGCCCAGCTCTCTTGTAAATGCCAGTTGGTCATGGTGGCTCGCCTGGAATTCCAGCACAGGGAGATACAGAGACCCTGGTTGAAATAATCCAGGAAGAYACTTGACATCAGCCTTTGGCCCACATGCTGCATACATGCACACCCATCATGCAAACATATACATACTAAAAGATGAAAAAATCATCAGACTGTTAAAAAGTGCCTTTTATAAAATTCCAGTTGATAGAAGTAACATTTAAAGGAAGTTCTAAAGGAACAGTGTTTCCTGTCTTTGTAACTGAATGCCGCTRTTGAGTAACTTTGGAATATGCATTCAGCTTGTCCAATGGAGTGTTTCCATACCTTCTCTTGTAGGTATACCCMGGGCCTGCCCAGAGTGGGGCCTACCTGGTTGCAGGGACTGCACAGATGACCCATCTGCAGAGCTACAGCCTTCCCCCCGAGCAGCTGTCTTCCATCAGCCAAGGAGCAGTTCCGCCGTCTGCAAACCCAGCTCTTCCTAGTCAGCAGACCCAGGCTTCTTACCCAAAGTAATTTGATTATCGATGGTTGTTGGGGTTAACACTGAAGACTTTTAATTGGTTACAGTGGTCAGTCAGTAAGCATAAACCTAGATAAGAAARACAGGAGGTAGGCATTGCTATTCAGACTGCCCGTTCGTGCATAGAATGGGCTGTGTAAGGATGCAGGCAAAGTCTTCATTGCAGCAACGAAGGGTAGGCTTTTAAGAGTTTACCAACTCAGTGTTTCTGGGTAGCACAGGCACACGTCTGTAAACGTCCTGTATGTACCTCGTCACTGCAGTGTCTGCCCACAAAGAGTGGGTGAGCTTTTAAAGACATTGTTATGTTGTCATGTCTCAGGTGTTAATGTGACGTCAAGGAAGATCGTGAAGAAGCCCAATCTGGGCTGCATGATACGGACCAAGTGCTGAGATTATGACTGACACACACTGACCGACTGACCCCTGTGTTACCTATGAGAGAGGTGACAGTGGCACTCCATTTTGTTAGTGGGAAGCAGATGCAGACTAAGGTTCCATTTAGCTAAGATCCAAGGCCAGGCACTGAGGCCAGAACACTGAAATTTAACTTCCTTGCTCACACTGCAGCACATCTGGAATGATGGTGGATGGGTGTGTAGCATTAATATGCTCTGGGCACATACTAAATATTCTCTCATGCTAGCTATCTCCCTTTATGACACGCCTTGTCTCTTTTCAGAGTTCTGCTACTATCTACTTGGTAGCTGAGGCTAACAACTGCAGTTCACACAAACTACTTTCTCTTATCTCTCCTCTGCATTGACCATCATGACAACTAATATATAATTATTTACTAATGTCCAAAATAAATCCTTCACATTAATATCATGACACATTACAGTTGGATACTAATCATTTCTTACCTAATCACCATGGCTGCACAGCTTTTGGTCCATATAAATGATTTTGTTCAATTACGGCATAAAGATGAGTTTCTCATCAACTCGGAGTTGATTCTCCATCTATTCTTCAGTCCTCCCCAGTGTATATGTGGTGTATCCCTCTGCTTCTGCCATCTACATTAACCCCTCAGTGACTGCGTGTGCTAGCGTACCCCGGGCCTTCTGCCTTCCCGTCAGCTCCTGCCACAGGGCCCGTGCCATGCCACACTACTGTGTCTTTGCTGGTTGTGGAACATCTTTATATTTTTACCTCTTCTTGGAAAGATACAAGTTAGATATATATTCTTGGAGAACTTCCTCAAAGCTCTTGAGACACTTTACTGCACTGGGTACATATCTGTATTATTTCTAATTTATTGTACAATAAATTGTACATTTTATAGGTGAACCCCCAACTAGACAGCGCCTTGAAACTTAAGAAACTAAATCATATTTGTATAGGAAGTATTTAGCATATGTTCACTAAGTTTTCTTTCTAATTTTTGATTGATTTTGCTTTTCTCCTTGATCAGTGTTGCCATGTTTGTGAATTTATCACTCATTTCAAGGACTAATATTATCATTGAAGACTTTTTGATGAATTGTTGCTTTTTAAAGTTAATTTCTCTTTATTTCCATCTTTCTATAATTTTTTAATCTTTCATTTTTTCTGACTTTGGAAGTACATACCTATCTCAAATGTTCCATTTTCTCAATGAGACCTTTCTCGACTATCCCATTTTAAATAGAAAACCTCGTATCAGTTATTTCAAAGAAATTGCTTTTGTCTGTGTCTACCCACCAGCTTCACATTCTTCATAGTGCTGGGATCAAACTTAGGACCTTATATATGTCGGCCAATGTTCTACCACCAGTTTATATCTCATTTCTCATTAAATTCTTAAACATCTATTTAACAGATGAAAAGCGATGAATAGACCAGTAGGTTAAGGTGGCTCCATCCTTTCTTCTCAGAGTCCTGTCACCACTGGGGGTGGGTAGCTGTGGACACTGCCTGAGGACCACCTCCCAGACGTCCTCAGGGCAAATGGCTGAGACGTGTGTAATTCTAAAATTAAAGCTGTAGGGAAAGAAAGAAAGAAGAAAAGGCCTCCTGTGCATTCCCTGTTGGTTCTTTAGTAGAGAGGTGTCAGCCCTGAAGCCATGTACAAAGAGCACACACACACACACACACACACACACACACACACACACACACACACACAATCAGAGAAAAGAAGCTACAGAGTAGGACTCCATGGGAGGGGCTGGCGGGAGGAAGGAGGGACAGTGATGTAATTTTATTTTAATTAAAACATATAAAAAATTTAAAAAGTGAAAAAGTTAGCCTTCCAGATGTGTGCTGAAGAGGGCTGGAAAAGCCTGCCAGTGAACCCGCATGCCTTGAGTTAGGGCGGAAAACTCAGGCAARGACACAGTWCTCCCGACTCACCCCAGGCCTCGCTTTTCCTTCCGGTTTCCTTTTTCAGATCCTTCATTTCCTCTGCTAGCRGTTGCCTTATTTCTCCTCCTAAGCAGACACATGTACAAATATATATCAAATCTTATATTACCTCAGAGTCTGTAATACCCTTTCAAGGAGCTGAAAGCCATCCCCTCACCTCTGTCTTAATGTAGAATTTGGAATTGTGGGCACTGACACTTTCACATTTAGGTATTACTTAGTCACTGAGTTCCTGGTATAAAATTGTGTCCTAAGAGATGGCTGGAAAAGGGGGAAAGAAACTCAGTCCCCTCTGTTGAAGCTGCTGTAGTTTTACAGATGTAGACACAGAGAGGAAGCCACCCAAGGAAACATTGTCAGGAGCATACAGGGTCTGATGGTACCCAGGAGCAACAGAGGCAAAGGACAGACGGCAGAGGCGTCCTAGAGAAGTGAAGCCAAGAACTAACTGGAGAACAGATAGGAGAGCAGCCAAGAAGGCCAGACGTGTAAAGGACATGCCCCACAGAAAGTGCTGTGGAACGCACAGGTGTTCCTGTAGAGGTGACCTGAATATTCCACTGCGTGTCAGTACACTGGATACAGGTGCCAACACGATCARCTACATTTACAGGTAGTGGATAGATGTGGCGGGAGTTGGGCTGTGGGGAATGTCCTTATCCTGAACTTTTAGGGAAATAAGGAAGGTGGTCGTGCCTMCACCCACTAGTCCATTGAGATTGTCCTGTCAGGATGTGCTGATGTCCCGGCCCTGTGCTCATTTCYCAAGCCCATGTCCCTTACAGCTCAGTGCCTTTCCGGTTTTTAATGCATGTTACTGGGTCAGGCCCTTGTCACTTGTTTTCCTTTTGTTCACTGCTCTTCACTTGCTGTTGTCAAACACACCCTTATATTCCTGACCTCAGGAAGTGTAGGGTGTGCACTGCCGTCTGGTCAGTCCGTTCCTGAGGACTTGATTCTGGATGAGCACTCAGTGAGTGCCTATTTCAACTCCTGCTCTCCCCTGGGACTCCAGGCTGCATGTGCATCTTGTCTTACGTGTCTTCTGGACATCTCTCTTGCGGTGTCCAAAACCATTGGTTCTTCTTGCCCATGCTTCKCTTGTTCCAGGCAGCTGTAGTCCCAAGTGTGGTTTTCTCCTTTTAGTAARTGGCCACTCCAGTTATTTTTATCACTTATAAAACCAGACATACTAAACTACTTGGTCCATTATCAAATTTCAGGGGCACTTTTTTTCAAAGTAGGGTGTGACCCTTCTCTCCTGTCTCCACTATGGCTCTGGGCAGTTGCCAGCTCTCACATCTGTTCCTGTTCCCATGTGAGCCTGTCAAAAATATGTCGTATCTCACTACCTTTCTTGTCAAAAACCACCCAGTGTTTAGTCACTTGACTCAAGCATAGGCAGTGGCGTCTGAGGAGCCCTGCAGCCCCCTTGCAGCCYTCCTGACTGCTGCTTCATCTCTTCTTCCACGTGTGCTCTCTGCTCACTTTGCTACCATGGCCTTGGCCTCTTCTCTGTTCTTTGAACACATCTGGCGTTATAAAACCTCACAGGCTTCTTTGTCTTAGCCTAATGTGTACCTTTCCTAGACTGTGGATAGAGTTCCTCTGCCTTGTTAACATCTTACCCTTGAACGAAGCCTTCTTTACATAAGTGAGAATCCTTGGTCTCCCGTACTTCTGGTATTTGCCATTCCCCATTTTCCTTCACTGAGATTTTAAACATTGATGTACTTTAAACTTATTAACTACCTTTTTTCTCCCACCAAAAATGTAAGCTCTGTAATATTTTCTTTCTTCATAGCCTCCCAGTACTTAAATAACAGGGCTTAATATATAT
>BDUI01004793.1:41385-60605 GCA_002335545.1 Apodemus speciosus
TTGATTTTTGATTCTGCTTCTTCCTTAGAAGCCTCCTCTTCTAGGTTAAATTGCCTTAGTGCATGCAAGTCCCTTTTCAGTGCCTCCATTTGTAACTATAGTAAAGTTTTCTATACTTCCACACATCTTCAACCAAATACATATGGCAGGTACCTATCCTACAAGATCCACTCCCAAACATCACCAAGCAACCTGCTTCATACTAGAATGCCAAAGCCTGGTCCTCCTGTACTGATGAGGACAACAGCAACTTATTTTTCCTGAAAGCCTACTAATGTACCCAGATGTGTTCACCAYGTTCAAACTGGCAACTCATTTCAAGAGCTTAAATACTATTATTTGTCTTATAAAAATGAGTAAACTGGGGCTCTTGAGAAGTAACTCTGCCTGAGCCACACAGAAGTGCTTGCGAAATCAAAGTAAGCTGTAGCAAATGAAATATRGGTGCCACAAAAYCACTAAACAACTAACTCTCAGCAGGACGATTGATGAATGGGCAAGTACTCTAAGAGATGTTCTCAGCTAAGTTTGAAGGATGGTCAGACTGATGCCAAGCAATAAGGAGCTATCTCAAAGCACAAGGCGGAAAGGTACTCATACATYCAGCGCATTCCATCAAATGCACGTTAACTTAATTTCTATTTTACTTCCTTTCTTCTCCCGTTCCGCTCACCGTGACATAATCTACTACATAACTGGCTTCTATCCCGGCAAGGGTGGTGCGACTGGAAAGGTAAGGGAAAGGACCTTGGGGATCTGCAGAACGGACAGACTATGCCCGGGGACCAGATAAGCAGAGAGGTGCAGACGTAAACGCGCAGCCTGCCCGGCTGGAAGGAAGTCACTGAAAAACAAAGTTGCAGCCACTGCGGCTTGTAGCAGAGCGAAGCGCCGTGTACGAGCTGAGAAAGGAAGGAGCTGGAGAAAAGCCAGGCTCCCGGGGAGGTCGCGTCGGGGCCGCCACAGGGCTGCAGAGGACATTGAGGGGGCGCGTCCCTAACTGAGCAAATAAGTGTGCTAGGGCCTAGCAAATGCCAGGCGGGGAGCGCCGAGGGACAAGTCGCGACCTCGCCCTCGAGGTGAGCCAGGTGACCCGCGTCCGCACCCACGCATGGCAAGGGTCCCCGGGGTCCGCGCAGTCGCGGCCCCCTACGCAGACCCCGCGGGACGGCCACGGCTCCCGGAGCTCCCCGCGCCTGCGCACACGCTACTGGACCCGGCGGAGGGCTGCGGACGGCGGGAAAAGCTGCCTCACCTCCGTATTCCTCCACACGCCCCCTTTGATCATAATCCGGGGCATCTTGGCGGCGGGGTGTCCCGGCAAGCGGCCGAGGGGAGCTTCGAGAAAGTAGTAACGGCGCTTCGGTCACGGGACGCAAAGAGGCCACTTCCTCCAAGAGCGACCTTCTGCTCTGAAGAGATCTGCGCAGGCGCGGCGAGGGCAGCCCCCGGTAAATCTCGCGAGATCTTAGCGGCCGAAGGCAAAAGACGCAGCCTATTTGGAATCTTAAGACTGACAGAATATCAGCAAACCGCAGGGGCCAAAGCGCTCGACGTCGCGCGCAGGTCCGAGACAGGTCAGAGAAAAACAAAACTCTCGCGAGATGCCAGAGGTGGACCTTGGAGGGGAACGCAGTGAAGGGATTGGTCCTGACCTCACTCGGGAGGCGGTACGGGGCGGGGAAACGTCGGGGGCGTGGCGTTCCGAAGCACGCTTGATCCCAAGGGAGCATTGTTAATTTGCTTAACAGGGCGCTGCGCTGGGCATCTCAGCGACAAGAACTTCGCAGACTCTAACCTGAGTGACGCGACTGCTCTCCCAAAGTGTTCGTTATCCTTCCTAGAAGGGCCACGCGGACTTCACCTCAACCCCCGAGGGGTTCGAGAAGATGCCCTAGGAACCCTAGAAAGGGTCAGTTGGGTCTCTGCGGAACAGACTCGGTGAGTGGCGGGAGTCTGGCCCCGTGTCGTCATCTGAAGAGTGGGACTAAGGGCAAACACTCGTTCATAAAATCAGAGGACCTCGGCGAGGTGGAAACTGTCAAACTCTCTGCTCTCTCCTCTCCCTCTCTCCCACGCGGACTTCACTATTCCAGAGCAATTACTTGGTGCCACCCCAGGTCCCTAGGGAAACATTTTATTCCGAGCACGGCGGCTCCGGTTTGTTGCCGTAGCTTGTGCTTCCGTTCTCGAAGACATGACGAATTTTCCGATTCGATTTTTTCTTATCTTTTTTTTTTCCTTGAAATAGGAAATTGTATCAGACTATCACTGCTTTCAGTTGGGAGGGAGGTAGTGCACTGTTACGAAGAACACTAGAGTTTAGTGACCTACAATCTCGTTTCACTCTTGTCAACTGACAGGATGACAGGGGACAAGCCAGTTTCTGACTCTGGTACTCTTTGCAATGCTTTCTTGTAAAGATGTGTAACAATGACCTGCCAACATCACTTAGTTGTGTGGTTTTTATCCCACACACCCAGGTCTCACACCACTTGGTTGACCAGGTCAAAGCGAAGCTGAAGAGTCCTCCCTGGAGATTTTAACGCTAGGATCCAAAAGAGGTCAGTGTTTCCGCTAGCTGGTAAGTCTCTAACCTACATAGCAATTGTGTGACACCTAACAATTGTGTTTTGAACTGTGGAGACCAAGCTGGGAAGAGAGGACATCACAGACACAGTGAAGGATCAAACATAAGCTCTAAAGACTGAGAAGCTGGTTCTGGCCACAGCATGGCCCTGGATCCAGAGCATTCCCAAGTCAATGCTCCTTCCATATTCCCCCTTTGGATTTAGCTTTCCATTATTTGTAATTGAGAGTCTTAATAAATCCGCAGTTGAACCAGGCCTCTACCAGAGCCTTTTCACATAGACTATTCCAAAAGTTCACAACAGTGGCTTCTTCCACTCAGGACTGCCACTAAACTTTGAATCATCTTTATGCTAACTTTACAAGGGTGTCTCTCCGTAAGACATGTTAATGTCACTTGCTAGAAAATTGTTACAAAGGATTGGTATTTTGAGAACAGAACATACTTAAGCAACCTATTGAGACCTGCTGGGCTGAGAGATGGCTCAGCCCTTAAAGGATAGGCTCACAACCGAAAATCTAAGAGATGGGCCATGTCTGTGGTGTGGATTCAAGTCGGATGCGCCAACATTGCCCCTTTTATTATGTGAATCAGTCCTCCAAGTGCCATGCAGGCCCCTGGCACAGCAGCCCTGGCAACACCTTTGAACACAGATGGATGCAGTAGATGGACARTCTGGAGCCTCTGAGAGCAGAGCTCCATATCCAGAAACAAAGAGACAGGCTCCACCTCTTCCTCCTCACTCACCCAGCATGCACCTTCCCAAATGTCCCTCAGAAAAATCAGTCGCATGGGAAACTCCATAAATACATGATTCATGATGATTTCACTTCAAACAAACAAACAAAAAAAGACCCCACATTTCCCAYCCTCCATTTTACCAAAATTAAAGCCAATAAGAAGAGGAATAGGATGAGGAAATCTCTTTTTCCCTGTTGTGAGTTGAAATATATCTCCAACTAGATACATTCACATCCTAACCCTTGGTACGTATACGTGTGAACTCATCTGGAAATATTGTAGGCTCTTCACAGATGTGATGGGGTTAAGGCGAGACCATAGTGTGACGCTGACTCTCCGGCCAGCGAGCAGTGTCCTCATAAGGAAGTGGCATGTACTTTTTTTTTAATGTATTTTTTGAAGACTTTGTTGGTTTTTTGTTTTGAGACAGGGTTTCTCTGTATATCCCTGACTGCCCTGGAACTTACTCTGTAGTCCAGGCTGGCCTCGAACTCAGAAATCCGCCTGCCTCTGCCTCTGCCTCTGGGATTAAAGGTGTGAGCCACCACTGCCTGGCTTGGGGCAAGTCCTTTTAATTCTCACCCATTCACTACACTTCCTCTTATTGCAGTGATTTTTATTTCCCGTTTTAATTCCTAGACAAAAAGTTCATGCCTGCATTCCTGTGTATCTGACTGATCCCTGGCATAGGGGCTCTGCTTTAAAATACGTTCGATATGCTCTAGGACATGCACATACAGAAGGGTTCATTGGAATGATTTTTGTAGCTGTCACAGCTGCCACAGTTACCCTATTCAAAATAAACACTTGAAAATGATGTTTGATAACGCCTTTCTATAGCTTTCAGGACTGCGATGGCTATTCTCCGTTGTCAACTTGAGTATATCTGGAGTCGGCTACAACTCAGAAATGGAGAGCACAATTGTTAGAGGTTGTCTGCTTAAAGTGGGTGAATCCACTTCTAGTCCAGACCTTTGAGGTAGGAAGACACACATCTTTAATCCAGATCTTGGAGGTGGGAAGACACAGACCTTTAATTTGAATCTTGAGGTGGGAAGACACAAGTCTTTAATCCAAATCTTGAGGTATGTCCAGGAAAAACATTCCTTTAATATGAGCCATACCTTCAGTTGGACATCTGTATAGGGCGTGGAAGAGGGAAGAAGGAAGCTTTTGCTCTTTGTCTACTTGCCCTCGCCTTGCTGGCACGTCCATTCCTTCACTGGCATTAGAGCCTACTTCAGGACTACAGCATGTGCTGAGACATGCAGCCTTGTGGGACTGAGCAACTACTTACTTCTTAGACTTTCTGTTCACAGCTAGCCATTGTTGGATTAGCTGGACTACAGGAGAAGGAGAGAGAGAGAGAGATTCATTCCATAAGTTCTGTGACTCTGGAGAACCCTGACTAATACAGATTTTGGTGCCCGAAGTGATTCTAGAGAAACAGAAGTATAAAGATGAATATTTTAAGTATCTGGAATAGGCATTTCAATTCAGCAGCGCCTTCAGCTACCGAAGCCTCTCCAGTCGCCCCCTCTCCTGGGAGCTCAGAGAGTACTGAAAGCCCATGGTATGAACTGTATTACAAACTTAAAGAGATAAATGAATTTGATTATCCTGACTCAACAACTGTGAGCAACAATGGATTAGGTGACCCTGTATATGAAACTTTTGACAGTTTGGGGGAAAATAAGCGAAATGATGCTGCTGGTTGGTTTCTTTTAGCATCTCTGGATAAACTGATAAAGGATAGGAATGAGCTCCGGGATAAAATAAACCAACTTCAGAATATGGTGAAGGACAACAAAGAACTTAATGATAAAATTGACCATCTCCAGATGCTTATAAAAAATCTAAAGGTTTCTAAATCTAAAGATTCCCTGGAAGAGAATCTTCTCTCCAGCAGCCACAAARCTCGATGTTTGGAAAATCAAACTGAAGCTGTCATTATAAGGTTGGCTGAATTACAGGGAAAATTCAAGTCCCAGCCTCAGAGGGTGCCAGCAGGTAAAGTAAGGGCGTTAATTGGTAAAGAATGGGATCCTATAACTTGGGATGGGGATGTGTGGGAGGACCCTACTGAAGCTGAGAACTTTGAATCCTCAAATTCTCAAGTGTTTACCTCACCTGAGGAAGTAGTACCCTCAGCCCCACCCCTTGAAATACTGCCGCCTTCACCTTTCACTGAGGAAATCAATCCTTTATTGTCTATTGAACGAGCAGTGACTATCTCTGAAGGAAATGCCAGGCAAGACAATACTGATGTCTCTCAGAGCCCCAAAATAGTTGCCTCTAGACCTATAACCAGACTTAAGGCTAAGCAGGCTCCTAGAGGGGAGGTAGAAAGTGTAGTCCATGAGGAAATATACTATACTACTAAGGAGCTTAATGAGTTTGCTAATTCATTCAAGCAGAAGTCTGGGGAATATGTGTGGGAATGGATTTTAAGGGTGTGGGATAATGGTGGAAGGAACATAAAATTAGATCAGGCTAAGTTTATTGACATGGGCCCTCTGAGTGGAGATTCTAGGTTTAATATGGAAGCTCGCACAGTTCAAAAAGGTGTCAAAAGTTTGTTTGAATGGTTGGCTGAAGTGTTTGTCAAAAGATGGCCTACTGAGAAGGAATTGGAGATGCCTGATATCCCTTGGCTTAGTGTTGAGGAAGGGATTTTAAGGCTCAGGGAAATTGCAATGCTAGAGTGGATACACTGTGTAAAACCTAATGCTCAACAATGGGAAGGCCCAGAAGATATGCCCTTCACTAATCCAATAAGACGCAAAATGGTGAGAGGGGCACCAGCACATTTGAAGAGTTTTGTTCTCTCCCTTTTGCTTGTGCCAAACCTTAGGGTTGGAGATGCTGCTGCACAATTAGATGAATTAAATGCAATGAGCTTAATTGGGCCCCGGGTTAGCAGGAGCCCAGTGGCAGCACTGAATCGACAAAAGCAAGGTGATCATAACTATTGTATGGGCAGCATAGACAACACAATGTTCATAATGGCATGATTCGTACGGACCTTTGGAACTGGCTCATCAGTCGTGGTGTTTCCAGGCATGCGTAGATAAGAAGCCTACTGAATATTTGATCTGTATAAGCAGAAAAATTCTCCAACAAATGAAGGAAAGGCTACATTGGATCATGGTACAAGGCAATCTCAGCCAGTGGATCAATTTTCTGATTTGAGCCAGTTTGCAGACCCAGAACCCCTTGAATGAAGGAATGGCCAAGGTCCCCTGAGGAAAGACCTTGATAAAACACCTTAAAGTTTTACTGTTAATGGTCTCCAGTCCTTCCCCAGAGGGACATATGGCCTTTTATAAGAGTAACTGTACACTGGGGGAAAGGAAACAATCAGACTTTCCAGGGTCTATTGGATACTGGTTCTGAATTGACCCTGAATCTGGGAGATCCCAAATAACATTGTGGTCCTCCAGTTAGAGTAGGGGCTTATGGAAGCCAGGTAATTATTGGAGTTTGGCTGAAATCCTACTCACAGTAGGTCCCTGAACTCATCCTGTCCCAGAGTGTATAATTGGGATAGATACATTCAGAAGTTGATAGAATTCTCACATTGATTCCCTGACCTGTAGAGTGAGGTCTGTTATGGTTGGATAGGCTAAATGGAAGTCTTTAGAGTTGCCTGTGCCAAAGAAAATAGTGAATTGAAAACAGTATCACATCCCTGGAGGAACTGCAGAAATTAGTGCCAACATCAAGTTCTTGAAAGATGCAAGGGTGGTGGTTTCTACTACATCTCCCTTTAACTTTGCTATCTGGCCAGTTAAATGACAGTTGACCATCCAAAACTCAATCAAGTATTAACTCCAGTTGCAGCTTCTGTACCAGAGGGAGTATCCGTACTTGAGCAAATTAATACATCTGTTACATGGTATTCAGCTACTGATCAAGCAAATGCCTCTCAGAACCTGTTCATAAGGACCACCAGATGCAATTCCCTTTCAGATGGCAAGTCCAGCAGTATATCTTTACAGTTTTACTTCATGGATATATAGACTCTCCTGTTCTGTGTCATAACTTAGTTAGAAGTGATCTTGATTGTCTGACTCTTCCACAAAATATCACATTGGTGCATTATATTGACAACATTATGCTAACTGGACCAAGTGAACAAGAGGGAACAACCACTTTGGACTTATTGGTAACACGTATATGTATAAGAGGATAGGAAATAAATCCAGCCAGAATTCAAGCATTTCAGTGAAATCCTTGGGAGTCCAGTGGTGTGGGGAATACAGAGATATTCCTTGTAAGGTGAAGAATAAATAATTGCATTGACCCCGCCTCCCACCAAGAAAGAAGCATAACGTTTAGGGGGCCTATTTGGATTCTGGAAGCATTCCAATTCTCACATGGGTATGTTACACCAGGCCATTTACTAAGTGACTAGGAAAGCTGTTAGTTTTGTGTGGGGCCTGAGACAGGAGAAGGCTCAACAGGTCCGGGCTACTGTGTAGGTTGTTCTATCACTTAGACCATATGATCTAGCAGACCCAATGGTACTTGAGATGTCAGTGATAGACAGGGATGCTGTTTGGAGCTCTGGCATACCTATAAGAGAGACCATTGGGATTTTAGAATAAGGCTCTACTGTCATTAGCAGACAACTATTCTCCCTTTAAAATACAGCTCTTGGCCTGCTATTGGGCCTCAGTGGAAACTGAACATTTGACAATGAGCCACCAAGTTACCATGCAACCTGAGATGCCCATCATGAGCTGAGTATTATTGGGCCCACCAAATCATAAAAGTAGGATGTGCACACTAGCAATCCATTATCAAATGAAAATGGTGTAGAGCTAGAGAGATGGCTTAGCAGCTAAGAGCACTGGCTGCTCTTCCAGAGGTCCTGAGTTCAATTCACAGCAACCACATGGTGGCTCACAACCGTCTGCAATGGGATTTGATGCCGCCTTCTGGTGTGTCTGAAGACAGCTACAGTGTACTCATATACATAAAATAAATAAATCTTTTTTAAAAAATGAAAGTGAAGTCAAGCGGTGGTGGCACATGCCTTTAATCCCAGCACTTGGGAGGCAGGGTTCTTCAGAAGAGAGTATATACTTTGAGTCAGTGTCCAATGTAAGGTACAATTTCTCCCATAGCCAGGATCCATGGGTCCAGGAATCAAGGGTTGGAAAAGGGATTATTTCCACTCACTATCACCCCTAATGGCCCACTAGGAAGAAAAATGCTTTCTGTTCCTGCAACCCTAAGTTCTTTGGTTCCAGAGGAAGAAGTCTGCCAGGAACTACAACAAAAATTCCATTGAACTAGAAGCTTAGACATCCCCCTGGCAACTTTGGGCTTCTAATGCCCTGAAAGCTACAGGCTAAGAAAGGAATAGCAGTGTTAGGAGTAATTGGCCCAGATTACTATGGGAAAATTGGATTGCTTCTCCACACAGAAGTTAGAAAGTTTATGTCTGGAGTGCAGGAGATTCCTTAGGGTGTCTCTTAGTACTACCATAACATGTAATTAAAGTCAATGGGAAATTACAACAACCTAATCCAGGCAGGATGACAAAGAGCACAGACCCTTCAGGAATGAAGGTATGGGTCACTTCTCCAGGAAAAGAACCAAGACCTGCTGAGGTACTTGCTGAGGGTGGAAGAAATACATAATGGGTAGTAGTGGATGGTAGTTATAAATACCATCTAAGGTGATGTGACCAGTTGCAAATAAAAAAAAAAAAATGAGAATTATAGTTGACATGAGTGCTTCTGTTGTATTTTCTTAATGCATTTGTGTTTTCCTTCAATTTCTTTATCATATGTTGTAACATCAATTAAGAGAATATCAATAATTATATTTAAGTTTGAGATACTAAAAGGATGTCTCCTAAAGGACATTGCCACCTATTCTAAATTTATAGTTTGTTTGCAGTTGTACGAGAGTTGTACAAGTTATATCATGTTAGGAGTAATTATGACCTGTTTAAATATATAATGGATCTGTGATTTTACATGGGATAATTATACATTATGCTTAGGCATTATGACCTGATAATTGTTTTCATTTGGAAATTTATTATGACATAAGAAGCTATGATTGTGTGTCAAGTTGAAAAAAGGTGGACTTGTGATGGCTATTCTTGGTTGTCAACTTGACTGTATCTGGAATGAGCTACAATCCAGGAACGGAGACCACATCTGTGAGTGTTTTTCTGCTTCATTTGAAGTGGGTGAATCTACTTCTAGTCTAGACCTTCGAGGAAGAAAGCATACATCTTTGCTCTGAATTTTAAGGTGGGAAGACACAGGAATTTAATCCAAATCTTGAGGTGGTAAAACTCAATCCATTTAATCTGGGCCATAATTTCAGCTGGACATCTATATAAGGACACAGAGGAAGGAGGCTTTTGCTCTTTGTCTACTTGCCCTTGCCTTGCTGGCACATCCATTCCTTCACTGGCATTAGAACCTCCTTCTGGATTGCAGCATGTACTGAAGACCAGCTGAGACATGCAGCCTTGTGGGACTGAGCAACTACTACATTCTTGGACTTGCTGTTCACAGCTCACCATTGTTGGATCAGCTGGACTGCAGCCTGTAAATCATTCCAATAAATCCTCTTGGGAGGGGGGGGCTGGGGAGAGATTAATTCATTCTTTAAGTTCTGTGACTCTAGAGAACCCTGACTAGTACAGAACTAACTCTTAAGGTGTGGTCTTTTACAGGTAACACCATTCTGTTTTCCTTCTCAAAGCCCTGGTATGCCTTTGCCAACTTTTCAGACGGACTGCCTAGAATGAAGTGGTGCCTTCAGGCTATCCCTGCAGTACATCATGCCACGACCACCTCCATCCACGTGGGTTTTTTTTTTTTTTCTTTAATGAAACAAAAAGGAGGAACTGTGGCAATGCATTGTGATAAAAATATCTCTTACATTTTAAGAAACTGGAACTTTTTATCAGCCTTCACAGGTGGAATTAACACACTTGAGGTCATTTAAGACTGCTATCCTACTATGTGCTCTGAGAGCTGTGGCTCTCAGCCCTCTAACGCTGCAACCCTTTAATGCAGTTTGTTTAATTTGCCTCTAAGAGAACACTATTAAAACCAACTTTACTTGCCTTGGACCTCCCATGTGATCAACTTTTCGATTGTTTTGTTGTGTTTGTTGGGGGTAGGGGTTGTTGTTGTTGTTGTTGTTGTTGTTGTTGTTGTTGTTGAGACTGGGTCTTTGTAGTCCTGGCTATGTAGCATGAAACTTGCTATGTAGACCAGACTGGCCTCCAACTCACAGAAATCCTTGCCTCACAAGTGCGGGATTAAGTGTGTACCACTTAGCCGGGCGGTGGTGGCGCACACCCTTAATCCCAGCACTTGGGAGGCAGAGGCAGGTGGATCTGAGTTTGAGATTAGCCTGGTCTACAGAGTTCCAGTACACCCAGGGCTACACAGAAAAATCCTGTCTCGAAAAAAGAAAAAAAAAAGTGTGTACCGCCATGCCCAGCCCGGATGATGAGCTTTTCCAGATTAAACTAATACATAGCTATAATGCTGAGTTATCTACTCTTCCATTGCCCTGGCCCAAGAGTGATGCATGTGTGCTTGTACGTGTTATGATAATCGTTTGCTGGAAACAGCTAATAGCCTGAAAGCCAGTCTTATAAACAAGTATTTATAAAAGATAACATATATTCCTTTAAAAAGAACAAAAGTGATACAGATACACAGTATGAACGGTGTACAGAATGAGGCCCAATGTGGGGTGATAGTTCCCAGACAAATCTAGAGCTGTGGCTCTCAGCCCTCTAACGCTGCAACCCTTTATACTGTTCCTCGGGTTGTGGTGACCCCCAATCATACAACTATTTCATTACTACTTCATGACTGTAATTTTGCTCCTGTTATGAAAGCATAATATAAATATCTGTGTTTTCCGATGGTCATAGTTGACCCCTGTGAAAGGGTCGTTTAACATCCCCAAAGGGGTTGTGACCCACAGGTTGAGAACTGTTGTGCTATAGGTGAAGGGGGGCATGGGCATGGGGTGCACTCTTCCCCTGAACCTCCAAGGACCCGACCCTGAGAACAACTTGTCCTCAGACCCCTGCTTCTGAAGTCAGAAGAGAATCCACTTCTCTGTTTTTTCAAAGACTTTTACTTTTTTTTTCTTTAATGTGTATGGGTGTTTTGCCTGCATGTATGTCTGTGCACATTTGTGCAGTACCTGAGGAGGCCAGGTGACAGTTTCGGATCCCTTGAGCTGAAGTGACATGTAGTTGTGAGCCACTCAGCAGGTGCTGGAGCCAAACCTGGATCCTCTTGCTCTGCCAGTGCTTGTACTGGCTGTGCCACCTCCCCGGCCCAAAACCCACTTCTATTGCCTTACACCATGGCAGCTCTAGAGGTCTAATACACTTTTCCTTTTTGATTCATGTGAGTGTCTTGCCTGCATGTATAATGGGTGCCCTGGAACTGGAATTACAGATGGTTGGGAAACACCGGGTGGGAGCTGGGAACTAAGCCCATCCTCCACAGGAATGGTGCGTACTCTGAAGTACYGAGCCGGCTCCCCTGCCCGCCTTTGGTTGGTTGGTTTGTTTTAAGGAGTTTCCAAATTGGCTAGAGAGATGGCTCAGTGGTAATGGGCACAGCCTGTCCTTCCAGAGGTTCTGAGTTCAATTCCCAGCACCCACATGGCAGCTCACAAGCATCTATTAAGGGATCTGATGCCCTCTTCTGGTGTGGAGACATGCTTGCAGACAAAGCCCTAAAATATATAAGTAAATATCTTTTTTTTTTTTTTTTTTTAAATGCCAAATTGATCTGACACAGAGACCGTTTTTCACATAATAGCTGCTGACATGCAAGAAACGTTTGGAAGAGCCTGGCCCCAGAAGGGCAGCAGTGGTCTATCTGGCTTACAAAGGGAACTTTAGGCTGTGCCATTCTCCATTTTGCAGCCATAATCACCTGGAACTGGATCTGACTCAGTTGACATTTACTTACCTGTGAAAATACTTAAATACCAACTTCTAGCTCACTTGTTTTGCCTTTGTACCTTTTCATTTTTATTTACTCCTGAAGAAGTGGTGCTGAAAACCACAGCATCCACGCGGAGGTCAGAAGACAGCATTCAGGGGTCAGTTGTCCCCTTCCACAGAGGGCTGTAGAGATCAAACCCACGTCACCAGGCTTGCTTGGTAAGTGCTTTTACCTGMTGAGCCATGTCACCAGCCCTCAACAAGCCTTCTTGTAAATGATTTGTTTTATGTATGAGCACACTGTCGCTGTCTTCAGACACACCAGAAGGGGGCATCAGATCCCATTACAGATGGTTGTGAGCCACCATGTGGTTGCTGGGATTAAACTCACGACCTCTGAAAGAGTCAGTGCTTTTACCTGCTGAGCCATGTCACCAGCCCCCACTAGACCCTCTTTTAACGCCAAGAAACTACACAGAAAAATCTTAATCTCCTAAGATTAGGGAAGTCAACAGCAACATCACGACATGGGTGGGAAGAGTGTTAGTCAGTCCTTATAATCTCCCCCAAATAAATGTACTCAATTAAAGACAAGCCCTCTAGCTCCACCCCTAACACCCAGATTGACATCCCTAGACCCTTCCTCTCATTTAAACATTAGCAGCACTGAGAAAACTGATGACCTAGCATCTTTACTACAAAATAAATTGCGTGCACCGTACCACAGTAATTAATACCATATTACAAAAACGTTCTTTAAGGTTTTTTATTTATATGTAACGTGCGTGCATGTGTACGCAACACGTGTGAGGAGGTCCGATGAGGCAGGAAGAGGGTTTGAGACCCCCTGATGCTGGAACTACAGGGGGTTGTGAGCCTCCCTTGGGTGCTGAGAACTGAACTTGTTCCTTCTGGAAGAGCAGCAAGCACCTTTAACCGTGGAGCCATCTCCCCAGCCCCTGCAAAACAGTCTTAGTCACCTAATGTGGCTGGAGCCTCAACTGCCAGCACTTGTTTGTGGTGGATCCAATTGTGGTTTTTAATCTCTTTTCCTCAGGAGTTCATCTTTGTGGGTCTCGTTTGTAGAGTCTCCTGAGCCCTGAGGTGGAACAGTGTTCCCAACGAGAATCTGCTTTTCCTCAGGCCCCAGGGATTCAAGAGTCATCTGAGTTCATCCCTCTGTTTGGGACCAGTATCCTGGCAGACAGCTCACTTGTACATCCCTCAGCTGTGTCCATTAGAGGGAGGTTTGGTTTGTTTCCTGATTATRTGATAACACCATATGGACTTCAAGGAGCCCTACAGACAGCACCACCATCTCTCTGGGACCACGCGTCCTTCCTTCACGCACAGCTCCATCACCYCAAAGGYTTACTTAGTCCCTGGATCTCCTTATGTTCTCTCCCTTAGGGTCACTGTAAGTTTCTGAATCTGACTAATATAAATGCAGAATTCTGAGTTCTATTTGAAATTCCATTGAAGAACAACTCATTTTAGTACAGCTGTGCTCTGACCATAGCAGAAATCTCTGTTACAATCATTATTCATATTTGTAGCCAAATAATCATGCCACACTACTGCCTTTACTATTGGGAGAGAAGTATCTGTTGACGCTGAGCACACTCTAAGTTTGGTAGAGATGGGCACTCTTACTCAGACAAAAGGCATTGGGCTATTTGGCTGATAGTTTAAGGGACTCGTAGGCTGGGTTCCTTTGTACACTCCCAGAGATGTTTGCCTTTCAYGTACAGATTCGTACAGAGTTCAAGTAAAGGAACCTCAGCATTATGGCTCTCAAGGCAGTGGTGGCCTCCTGGAGACTCATTGTGGGATCGTCCTGCATTGGAAGGACACCAGTCATCTCTCTGAGTTCCCTGTCCTGTTCCAAATCCACTGAGAACTTGGCCCATAGGGTCAAAAAGTGCACCACCCATGTCTGGCACATTCCTCAGTCAAGGTGGAGGTGTTTGTTATATTTGGATACACTATCTTGATTGTCAGACCAAGCAAGAAAAGCCCCACAGACCTGCTGCATGACCTTGAGACCTTGAGAGTAAAACTGGAAAATACTTTGCGTTGTCAGTCAGTGTCTCTACTTACCTAAGTTTTGGGAGCCAATTGCTCAAGATCAAAAGGAAACAGTCCAACCAAAGTAAATCCCTCCAAGTAAAACTAGGAAGTACTGTGGGACACTAAAAGCTCTTAAGGAATCTGTTAAGTGTACTATTGCTACAGCTTGGATATGGCTTGGTCCCTCTGGTGATTGGCCTTTATTGTTACCTTGACTAGATTTAGAGGAAACATACTCTGTATATCTGAGGGCGTTTTCCTTAGAGACATGTAATAGAGGAAGAAAGACCCACCCTGAATATGGGCAGTATCTTCCCATGGGTCACAGATGAAATAAAAATGAGAAATCCAGCTGAGTACCAGTGTCCACCCCTCTTTGCTCCCAATTGTAGATACAGTGTGACCAGAAGGTTCATATTGCTAGTGCTGTACCTTCCCTGACTGACAGACTGTGTCCCCTAAGACTGTAAGCAAAAATAGCCCTGAAGTTGCTTCTCATCTGATAACACCAATGAGAAGGAAATTAATAAATACCGGGACATACAGTGACATTGAAAACTGATAGTACTACCTGATGGTGCACGCCTCTAATCCCAGCACTTGGGAGGCAAAGGCAGGCTGATCTCTGAGTTCAAGGCCTTGTCTACAGAATGAATTCCAGGACAGCTAGGGCTACCCAGAGAAACCCTGTAGGAGTTAGAGAAAATGAAGAAAATTGATAGGATTTTGATTAGGTAGAGCCTGATGAGAGGTGATCTGGTGTCAACTGTCCCTGTGAGAGGTAACATGGATTAGATCCTTTAGGAAGGAGCCTCGGGGCAGGAAGTGGGTCACTGGGAGCAGGTCTTGTGGCTCTGTAGCCTGGCACTTCTTCCTGTTCGTATTTGGACTATGGATACAGTGTGAGCAGCCAGCCTCCTACTACCACAATGCCTTCCGTGCCTGCTGCCACGTCTTCTCCACCACAGTAGGCTGCATCCCTCTGGTAATGGGAACCAAAATAAACCTTTTCTTCTTTAAGTTGCTTCTGTTAGAGTATTTGTCACAGCAACACACACATACACACACCACACAAACACGATCCCCATCTCAAAAGGAAAAAACCTCAGAGATCCAACTTCATCCCTGCCCCTATATGAGGGCAGAGCAGGAAGGCAGTGCCTCACCAGATACCAAATCTGCCAGCATCTTGGGCTTGGAATTTCCAGGCTCTAGAACTATAAGAAGGAAATTCCTCCTGTTTATAATCTACCCAGTCTCTAATAATTTTGTAATAGCAGTCTGAGGAGACAGAAACACTTCCATAATGCCTGCCTGCTACCATTAACCTGCAGTATCTGAGTAAAACCAAACATGAGCTGTATATTAGTGTTGGTGCTAAATACCAAGTTTGCATTGGAGATTTGCATATGGTGGTTAGAAATATCCCCCACTTCGAGAGACACATGTTTAAGGTAAGTCTGAAGGTGTAAAGGATTCTGATGTGTGTCACATGCTGGCGAATGGGTCAGCAAACAGCGAGAGGGAGAGGGATAAAAAGCACCGGCATACATGTTGTCCATGGGAGACTAGATGAGGGCGCCCAGGTGTCTGCTTTATGATAGTGCAACTTTTCTACACAGCTTGAAAGTTTCCACGGTTGAGTGTTAAACAGGGCCAAACATAGTGATTCCTCATTAGAGTCAAACAAATGGTTTAGGACAGAGACAATGTCAAAAGCAAAGAATAAAAAAAAAAAACCGCCCAGGAATGGCAGAGGCTGGCTGGGAGGGCAGTCAGCACATGCTTGGGGGCTCATGTCTCTGCTCAGTGTTGTCTTGAAAAGTTGGAAGCACCTGTGGATAGAGGCACAGCATTAAAGAGCGTGTTCCCTTTCAAGCCCAACAGCGCTCGCTCAAGCAACACAGTCAACCCTCAGAGCACGGTGAAGACCTCTGCCCAGACGACCTCCTGGAGGCAGAAGGCACCCCCACTCCAGGAGAGGCGCTGCCATCTCTGAGCGCCACATGACACCTCCCAAAGGACTGCTCTTCTGAACTCCTCCAGTCTCTGGAGGGYTTTTTGTTTATTTGTTTGTTTTGTTTTGTTTTGTTGAGATTTCTTGAACCTACCAGCAGAGAAAAAACCATGTAGGAAGGGCATCGGCGCCTGCCAATTGTCAAGCTCCTCAACTTCTTTTATCTCGTTCTTCAAATTGTTGGCCTTTTCCTTCTCCCAGAAAGGCAAACTGCAGGGAGAACACAACCCCAATGAGTCTGAATGCATGCCATGTGAAATTTAGAAATACCATCTATGGGGAAAGGCACTACATGACCACGTGACCATAAAGTGAACRAGGCCTCCTCAGCAGGGAGCTGAGGAGATAACTGAGTAAAGTGATTACGGTGTAACCACAAGGACCTTAGCTCAAACCCTAGAACCCATGCAACAAGGCAGGGCATGGCCAGCACCTAAGGTTGACCTCTGACCTTGACATGCACACGTTCAAACACACACACTAAGTAAATGTAAAAATAAAAATGAAGGGCTGGAAAAATGGCTCAGCAGTTAAGAGCTGATATTGTGGATATTCTAGAAAAGCGTTTATTTAAAAAGAAAGTGCAGACGTGAGAAGCTTAATTGTGTGTTGTAAGGAATAATGAGGTATAATGAAGGCATTAGAGGTGCCGAGCTTAGAATAAAGGGCTTTTATTCCCACCCAGCACTGAATGCTGGTGTGTGAGACTCKGGAGCACATGTTCCTACCTCACCATATTACATGAGACTGTTTGTATTCAAAAATTAAGATGGAGAAGAGGTAAATATATACATAAATAATTTCCTGGGGGGGCTGGAGAGAGGGCTCAGTGATTAAGAGCACTAACTGTTCTTCCAGAGGTCCTAAGTTCAAATCCCAGCAACCCCATGGAGGCTCACAACTATCCATGAGATCTGACGCCTCTTCTGGAGTGTCTGAAGACAGCTACAGTGTCCTTATATGGCTCAGTTGTAGTTAGGAGCATTGGCTGCTCTTCCAGAAGACGGTGGTTTGATGCCTGGCCAGCACCCACGTTATGGCTTGAAACCATTTGTAGCTTCAGTTTCAGAGAATCTAAAACCCTATCTGGATATCTGGGCACCCAGCACACACATGGTACACACGCATACATATAGGCAAAACACCTCTACACATAATTTTTAATTTAAAAAATATCCAATTCTATATGCATGAATTAGGGCCACTGAGATGGCTCCATGGATAATGGTGTTTGTTGCCAAGTATGACAGCATGAGTTCAAGCCTTGAGACCCACATAGTGAAAAGAGAGGACCAACTCCCGAACACGTGGCACATGTGCCTCTACACATGCATACCTTTTTTTCTTAATTTTAGTATAAAAACATAGGACTAGTCCTTCCCTCAAGTACAAGGATGTTCAATCGGCCTCCTGTTCATTTTTGAAATGCTAACCAAGTTCCCCTACTTGGAATCATTAAATGTGTGTTTTTCTTTTCTGAACGCTCTAATATTCTGGAAACGGGGTATCAGTCATTTTGCTCCATGTAAACTCCCTCCCCATGCATACCCAAGCACACCTTGGCATCTGGCAGTTAGCCAGTGTCATATGTAGAATCTGTCCTCCTCCATGGCCAGATGCCACAGACCCTTGACCTCTATGGGTCTCTCCAACTGTCCACCATATCTACTGCACTGACCCTTCTGCTGGGACACAAAAGGTCCCTATGGTCTGACTGACTGCAGGCTCCTCCGTGGGAGAAAAGTATGTCATTTCCACAGAGATGGGATCACGGAAAGCCTGGTGGAAAAACTCACTTGGGAATTTGCGGAAGTGGCTCAAGCGGGATAAATGTGTCGAATTTTTTCTCATAAGGTCCCCTGGAGGAAAAACAAAACAGTAAAAACAACCATAAAATTGCTATGGCATCTAACAGCATGGAGCGCAACACATGATCATGTCTAGAACACGTCCTACCTTCTGGTATCAGTTCTSGAAAGTGAGCTTCAAGACTGTACAGGGAACAATGTTTCAATTTGTATTATGTTCCATCAAGATCATTGACTCCCGCGGAACTGGCTTTCTAGATATTTTCAATTTAATWCAACGGCTGTTTCTTTCAGTTGAATGACTCTTCTCTCTGATCTTATTGTCCTAAGTCACCTTTAAAGTCAACCCACAGACTAGTCACTAGCAATCAGACTTGGTACAAAAGCACCCAAGACTACAAGTGTGTGGTAACAGACATCAGACAAAATGAACAATGACTAGTTCTGGCTTTATCGAGTTTTAAAAGGACGATGTAATGGGTTTCGTGACATTTCCATTCATGTGTATCATTGGAGTTAACTCATACTCATCCYCCACTACCCTCTCTTACACCCTCCTTACTATTGCAATTCTTCCCCAAATAGTCTCCCTCCCAGTGACATATATATGTATGATGTGTTTGTATATGTGTGTGTATATGTGTGAGGCATATGTATGTGTGTATATATATATATGCATGTGTGTGATGTGTGTGTATATGTGTGTCTGATGTGTGTGTGTATATATATGTGTGTGTGATGTGTGTATATATGTGTATGTGTATATATATGTGTGAGTGATGTGTGTGTGTATATATATGTGTGTGTGATGTGTGTATATATGTGTATGTGTATACATGTGTGAGTGATGTGTGTATATGTGTGTGATGTGTGTATATATGTGTGTGTAATGTGTGTGTATATATGTGTGTGTGTAATGTGTGTGTATATATATGTGTGTATGTGTGTGTATATATATATGTGTGTATGTGTGTGTATATATATATGTGTGTATGTGTGTGTATATATATATGTGTGTGTGTGTGTGTGTGT
>BDUI01004794.1:16712-28139 GCA_002335545.1 Apodemus speciosus
AGTAAGAAACATCCCTCCATGGCCTCTGCATCAGCTCCTGCTTCCTGACCTGCTTGAGTCCCAGTCCTGACTTCCTTTGATGATCAACAGCAATGTGGAAAGTGTAAGCTCAATAAACCCTTTCCTCCCCAGCTTGCTTCTTGGTCATGATGTTTGTGCAGGAATAGAAACCCTGACAAAGACACATAAAATAAAAATAAATGTTTAAAAGAGTAAAACTAACATATGTTGATGAAGGAGCAAGCTGGTTCAAAGCACTCACATTATGCTATTTAAATGGCTAGTTAGCAACAAAAATTAAGGTATAATAAAAGAAAGAAGCAAAAAGACGTTCAGCAAATTGTTACCAAGAGAGCCTAGACACCGGGACATTCTAAACAAAGACTTTATGTCAGCCTTCACAAATATGTTCAAAGAAAGAAAGCCACATGGAAAGAACCAGAGGAAGGTATGGCAGTGTCTTAAAAAATGGAGTATCATTAGATTACAAACCATATTCCCTAAAGAGGACAAATGAAAGAAAACCGAGATGGGCATGTGGCACACCTGTCATCCCAGCACTTAGGAAGTGGGTGGAGGAGGCGGAATTCAGGACCACAGCAAGTTCAAGATCAGCCTACACAACATGTATCTAAAGACAGAGAGAGAGAGGGAGAAGGAATGAGAGAGGGAGAGCATAGATATGGTTGGAAACTAAAACAATAGGATGATGCTGTGACCAACAAGACAAGATGGAGAGACATGATGARTTCATCATGTACCATATAATAATGCTGATTTATTATCTCTATAAAGCTGATTCATAGTCACAAGCTAAGGAGGCCAGAAGGTACTCAGACAATGCATTGATTCAACGTGCAAAATGTAAAAAAGATAAGAACTAATAGTCAACCAAAAATTCTACATTTTTGATGGTATAAAAAGGCAGGCAGAGCAAGCCGTGAGGAGCAAGCCAGGAAGAAGCATTCCTGCATGGTCTCTGCGTCACCTCCTGCTTTCCCGAGTTTCTGCCCTGACTCCCTTTGGTGATGAATAGTGATGTGGAAGTGTAAGCCAAATAAACTCCTTTCTCCCCGAGTTGCCATTGGTCATGGTGTTTCATCACAGCAATAAAATCCTACGATAAGCCTCAATATAGTTAAGAAGATTAATAACACAAAGTATATCCTCCAAATGCAATCGTATACAATTAAAGGTCAATATGAGAAGGAAACTTGAAATTTAATTTGGAACTCAACAAATATGTAAAAAAAAAATTTAAAAACATAATGATAACTAGTGAACTAAAGAAGAAATTATGATGGATGGACTCTGATACTTTCTGTGTGACTTAAATTAAAACAAGCCAGAAGCTTGCCTGTGTCTGCTTACCTCTAATTATTCTCACAGAATAACTAACTTTACTGTATTAGAATAATACTTTATAAAAGGAACATGATATCAAATGTTTCTACTATTATTATGTTTATTACTAAGCTTGCCATAGATCATTTAATTTTATTTAATCTAATGTCACACTGACACACTGTCTATATAGCAAGTGCTATATAGGCATGCCATTGAGTGTTGACATACAGTCACAGAAGATGGAGACACCCAGTTCCTCAAGTTGAAAACCTTAAAGCCACTGTTGGATTTCTCCCCTTCCCCATTCATAGTCAATACCTCATTCCCACGCAGATTCTTCCACAATGCAAATGCAGCTTCTCTTCTAACAGGCTATCGTCATCAGCTCTGGGTTATTACACTGTCCCAACCCCCTTGCCAAAGCTGGTTTCTCTGCCAATGCTCCTACAATCGAGTTGTCAAGCAGCCGGCAGGCAGAACAGCACTGGTAAATTGCAAATTAGATCATGGCTGTTCTGACTATTCCCTGAAGGATCTGCTTAATCTGGGCCCTGGATGCTTCTCTGACCCCATGTCTGGCCACTCGCAGCCTTTGCACCACAGCGACTTCCGGGTTGAGCCCAACACTACAAGCATGTGCTTGCCCTTATCTCTGTCCTTGCAGTTTCTCTGCCAGAGACACCCTTACCTCCATGGCTTCGTCTCTTCATTCATTTGGGTCTTGTGAAATTTGACTTCAGAGAAACTTTCTCTGACTACCCATGAAAAGTAATATCCTACTATTCCTTATCGTCTATAAATGCTTCGTAATAGCATTTATTTTTACCTAACATTACACAATTTTTATGCTTATTGCCTGTCTTCTCCAAGTAAAAGTTGAACTCTGTGGTTTTGTCTCTTGTTTACTGTTAGGTTATTTTATTCTTACCTATAATGTTCAATTCCTACCTGACATATGGGCAAATGGAAACTATTGATGGGAAAATATTAATGAGGGGCAGTAACTTCATTTTGAAGAAGTAGGAGGGCTGTAGAGATGAAAGAGAGTCAAGTCCAAGGTTAAAGCCAGGGGTAGACAAACTATGGCCCCAGGACAAATCAGTGTCCTGGGCCATTTCCAGTGACTTCACTCTTCATTAATACATTTTTTATTAGAACACAGCAGAACTCACTCATTTTCATATTTTTCATGGCTTATTTCATGCTGTATCATCAGGGTTAAATAGTTGAAACAGACACTTTGTGTGGTACACAACAATGAAAAATATTTGCTATCTGGGCCTTTAGAAAAAGTCCACGGGGCTCTGTTCACAGCAACCGTGTGAGCAACTTTTGTGATGCCTCTACTCACAGTAGAGCCTGAATCACTGTCCTTCTCTGCCATGCCCTCCTCCAAACTCTGTCCTTCAGTCTTTATCAAACCCTTTTACTCTTAATGAATTCCAACTGTGCTTCAAACATAAAATAGCTGAGTAAGTTGTTCTGAAACCTGACTTTCCCAGTTGATAGGTTCTTTACTTTACATATGAAAAGACAGTCCTGGGTTATACACGTGATCTCACCTGTAGCCACAAGACTGCAATTGCTGTGGATGGCTGGGGAGAGAACAGTATTGCTTCATCCAAATAACAAATCTGTCACTTTTCCCTAGAGGAGTTCTTGTTTCTTGTAGCTCGCACCTCTATACTTTGCATTTTCCTGGCTATTGAAACATTGAGTTATTTCAGAAGAGTAAGTGAGAATATCCCCCAACAAGTCAGCACACATATTATAGATATCCCTTTCGTGGAAAGTGAGGAGATTTTCTTAAGCTAATGAGTTCATGTATTTAAATAAAACATCTATGTAAGAAACAAATAAAAACCTTTGCCAGTTTTCAGATTGAATGTCCCCTTGTCCATGGGGTGGGTGTCTCTGATCTACTAGATGAAATTAAATTCAGCCCGTATCATCTACAGCGTGTAGCCCATAACTCTGATGAATATGACACATTATGCTTTGCTATGAAGTTGTCTGTGAATAGATGTATATCCTTGGTAGCTTCTGAATGCCCAGAATCTAGAATAACATGTGACCCCAACAACTGTTGATTAACTCTTATCCTCCACCATACCCTTTTCCTTTTCCATTGTAGAGCTTGTCAGATCACTTCCTGTAATGGTTTTTAATGTATCCCCCCCAAGAACTCATGCCAGCATTGGAAATGCCAATCCTCAATCTCATTTGAATGACATTTAGAGGAAAGGCATATTGAAAGGCAGTTTGGAAGAGATAGGGTCATGAACTTAAGGTTCCCATGATGACATTAGTGGCTTGGTAAGAATAAGAAAGGCCTGAGCCAGCATGGCTAGGGTCCTTTTATGTCATGCATCTCACAATGTTAAGATGCAAGTCAACGGTCCTTGTCACATGCTAACAAGACACCAAAACCATTATTTTGGACTTCTCAGCCTCCATTTCATAAGCCAAAAAAAAGTCTACGCTTTATAAATCCCTTATTCTTGGATGCTTGCTCACAACAACAGAAAATGGACTGTGCTACATCCCTTTCTCAGCTGATTTGCTTACTTATGGGTCAGAAATATATCATTCTGAAAAAAAATGGGTCTTCAACATTGAAACTGCATTTTTAGGTTTGGAATTTTTTTAATTTTTTAAATACAGGTTTTCTTTTGCCTCTAAAATCTGCTCATTGCATGACAGTTCTCCTCCCTGTTTTCCCTTACCCCCTTCTCCATCCTTAAAGCACAGTCACCTTTGCACACTCTATCAAGCAGCGAAGCAGAAAAGAGAGAAAAAGAACTCAATTTCCCTGCATTCCCACCTCTCTGCTTCTGTGTCTCATCGATCCAAAATCCCTGCAACCTTTTCTGGCAAGAACTGGCTGGTGAGAAGTACAGCAGCTTCCCTGCCCTGAATGCTAAGCATAACAGACTCTCTGTAACTCCACTCTCACCAGAACAGGGTTTCAGCTATATTTATATATGACATATAATTTTTAAAATCCCTAAAAGCAGGAATTTGTAAGAATAGAAAGCCCCACCACGCCTATAGTAGGCTATGGGGCCAGCTCTGGGACTGTTAACAAAGATCCAGTGGTAAAAAGCAATGTGCATCCTTTCTGGCCCTGTCCCCAGGCCTGTGGCCCTGCTGCCTCTCCTGGCTGCTGCCAGGGCTGACTCTCAGTGTTCTGTCTTCCTTAGAACCTACCAGATGCAGCCGCCAGACTGAAAGGGAAGAAGAATTGATTTCAGTTTCCAACTTGAGAATGTCCTAACGGCTTTGACCTTGACCAGGGATATTTCACTTTCTTGCCAATCCTCAGCCAGAGTTTGCCCCCAGCACTGTGTTGATGCACTTCTCTGGGGTGGTTTTGGGTTTTTTGTTTTTCTTCTTTATTTCTTCTCTGTGGCCTCTCATCTTGCTTGGCCTTGTGCCCTGACCCTCTCCAAACCCAGCAGGGCCTCCCAGCCAACCAGGATAATGATGAGCACCAAGGCAGAGATGCGACACTGGCTCTTGGCAGATTGACAGACACCAGGAAGGACCTGCAGCTGGGAGGGAACTGGGGCTGCCTGGCCCATCTTTCCAGGCCTAAGAATTGATCTGACCCTTGTTAATGAAGAGCAAATGATACTAGGCTTGAGGTAGGGTGACCTTTGTCAGGAATTATGCCTATTTTTTGCCTCCTGACTTTATTTATAAGATGAAATACCTGGAAGGCACAAATATTCAGAGAAAGATAATGTCAGGACAGTGGTCAGTGATCCTTGGAAGGAAGCAGTAATTGCTTTAGGCTAAGAATGAGAGAAAGTCGTACAGGGGAGCTCAAATTTGATCAGACTATCCAACAATAAGATCCAAACTAGATTAGGAAACTCCATCACCGAGCAATTACACTTCCCTTTCCAATGACTGTATCTTATTGCCTGGAGCTGGGCCCTGCCTAGGACACAATGATTCCTGAACAACACTATAAAAACACCCATTTATCCCATGGCCTATTCTTCTCCCTTGGGGGCGCGTCCTCGAAAAGGCTGGTGTGTGACTCTGAGTCGGGATTTGGCTTTATTGCTCAGATGTACAGTGAAGATCTTATTCTATAGATTAGAAGTCGGAAAGAGACAAGCTGTGGGGCCAGTTTGCTCTGGTCTGCCCTCTAAGTATATATGAACTGGAAGCTTGGTCCCTGTGAGAGTTTTTAAATGAGAACTGGGAGATAAGGACTCGCGGTGAAAAGTAATTAGGTCATGGTGCCCAGGCCTCAGAAAAGATCAATGGTGGTCTTGTAGAGAGGTGCTCTTCGTGACACCTTCGTGTCTTCAAAACCAGTACCATCTGTGTGACTCTTACACATTACCAAGTCCAGCTGCAGCACAAGGTACAACCTTGGCTATCTCTGCAACACAGTTTCTTTGTGCTCTCACAAAAACTTCCCAGAAGATTTTACCTCAGTGATGCTACTCTCTTCTTTTTTTTTTTTAGAATTTATTTTTTTATTGGATATATTCTTAATTTACATTTTATTTCCCTTTTCCTGGCCCCCCCCCACTCTCTTCTTAATCACCACTAATTTCTTAGATCCAGCTAACCACTATCAATTGTCTCAGTAGTCCATTCTATTTTTCACTCTAAAGTCAGAGCCAAAGCTGCATGTTCTGCTGCTTTCTGAGCTGGAACATGGCCCCCCTTGTTCTATTACCAGCTTTCTGCTTTCTGACTCCCTCTCTGCCTAAGCTTGGCTTTCCTGGAACTTGCTCTTTAGACTGACCTTGAACTCTGAGATCTGCATGGCTCTGTCTTCTGTAATGCTGGGATTAAAGGTATATACCACCATGCCTGGATATAAGCTTTTCTTCACCTAGATTCTGCTTTGTCCCAGGCTGGCCTTGAACTTAAGAGATCTGCGTGGCTTTGTCTCCTGGGATTAAAGTTGTGTACCACCATGCGTGGATCTAAACTTAGCTGGGTAGGATCTTGCCCCAAAATTCCTCAATCTATTATGTCCTAGAACATAGGATTCAGTTCCATTTCACTTCCTGGTTCCCCTTTAATACTTGAACCATATATTTTATGTTTTTTCCTTTCAAAGCTTGCTATACTTGTTCAAACTACTCTTCATGAGACTTAACCAGAGAACAAAGTCTCTGCTGAGCTTTTTTGAGACTTCCTTTGTCAATGCAATTAATATAAATCTCTTTATCTTAGACACAGGTAGACTCTTCAGACAAGGGCAAAAGGCAGTCACATTCTTCACCAAAATACCACAAAAACAGTCTCTAGGCCACATACTGAAATTCCCCACTGAAACCAGGTCCACACAATTCAAATCAGTCTCAGTAACAAAGTCTTCCATATTCCTAGTAAAATAGCCCATTAAGCCCCATTTAAAGCATTCCACTGCTTTCCAAATCCAAAGTCCCCAAATACACATTCTTCCAAACAAAAATACGATCAGGCCTATCAATACCTCAGGCCCTGGTACCAACTTCTGTCTTARTTAGGGTTTTACCACTATGAACAAACACCATGACCAAGACAATTCTTACAAGGACAACATTTAATTGGGACTGGCTTACAGGTTCAGAAGTTCAGTCCACTATCGTCTAGATAGAAACCTGGCAGCATCCAGGCAGGCATGATGCTGGAGGAGCTGAGAGTTCTACACCTTTATCTGAAGGCTACCTGCAGAATACTGGCTTCCAGGCAGCTATGATGAAGGTCTTAAAGCCCACGCCCACAATGASACACCTGCTCCAACAAGGCCATACTTACTCCAAGAGGATCACACCTAATAGTGCCACTGGCTGGCCTGAGCATATACAAACCATCACACCTCTCCTCTCTCCTATACCCATTCATTAGATTGGAATTGACTCGAGTAAGTGTAGCCATGGTGGAAAGCTAAGGCAGTTTGAAAGACACTAAGAGCTGCAGTCAGTCATGGCGCTCCTTGAAATTGCATGGTGGTGTCTTAGTGGGAGGTCCATTCAGTATATCCCTGCAGCTGCCAACACTGCAAAATAAACCACAAGACAGGTTAAGGACAATCTTAACCTAGGCTGGGCTTCCCAGACAGTCATGTGAACAGAGACTGAAGGAAAAGTCAAGTGACTCACTAAGCCACAAGTGAGCAGAAAGGTGGCTTCCGGGCACAGGGAAATTGGGCAGCAAAAAGTGGAAGGGGGTGCAGGTAATAAAAAAGGGTGGGGGTTAGGAGAATCTGTACGGCAGAATAAGGAATTTTTCCATGCACCTTCTCCATCTCCTTAAGAAACTTCCACAAGGGCCTGCACTGCTCTTTAGGATCTCCTGGTTTGGTTTCCTTTAGTCTCTGATAACATGCTCAACTGAGACCCGAAGGAAGAAATGGAGACCCAAGCTCAATCAGGCCTACTCATACAAGTAGTTTCCCAGAATTCCTGTTTGATTTCATTGATACCAGATCTCACTATTTAGGATAGGCTGGCCTCAGACTCGCAATCCTCCTGCTGCAGCCTCCAAAGTACTAGGATTAGAGGTGTGTGTACCACACCTGTCTTTTCAGTATGTTAGATTACTATGCCTTACAGGTGTTAGATTCAGAAGAAGAAAAAAGTGTTTCTCATCTCTTTTCCTAAAGGTAGCGGCTACAATGAGGGAAGGAAGCTAGAAAGACAGGGATTTTCCCTGAGGGTCAGGGGAGGAAGATTCTGACTTGCCCTGAATGACATCAGAGCTATTTGCTGAAAATGAAAACAAGAACCTAGACCAGAGATCTTAGAATCCTGAAGTTTGGAATGGACAGCTGAGATTTAAGGACACAAGAGTAGAAGCTGCAGTAAGGCTGAGTTACAGAGGACAGCCTGAACCAGGAGGGCCAAAGCTCCTCCGCGCTCTCCCTCTTAACATCCTGTGCCTTGACTTGTCCATGAATGCAGGAATCAGACCTTATCTCCCTTGTCTGGAGTCGCTGGTGGCAGAGAGCAGCAGGGCTTTGTTCAGAGAGGAGTTGTTAGAACAAAATAATGTAATGAGTGTGAGCACTGGGGAGAGAAACTCTGTTTCTGCTGCAGAATTCAGGGCCTTATTTGCATTTGAAAAACTATCTCATTAGGGGAGCGTATTAGATTATAAAATATTCTCCAAGAAAACATTTTAGAAGAACTATAGCAAGCTCTCATATGCATGCACACATGCACATCCAGAGGAAGATACATACTCTTAATGTGCCAATAAAAACTGCATGCATACCTTTTCAATTAAAGACCAATACATTGATCACTAGAGGGTTCTAAAGGAGGAAAGACGTGTGGAGGATTAAAAAGAAAAGGGCCAGGAGCTGGAGGAACAGATATTAGGAGGAGCTGTATGGAAGGCTAGGCAATGGTAGAATTAATGCTATTTAAAAATAGTTGCATTAAAACCTTCCTGATGGGAACTAGTGCATTTCATTGACTTGGGTAATTATAGAAGCTGCTCCCATTTTATGCTTTTTAATTAAGTGCTTATAATCACATGCACACAAGGCACCGTTGCTGGCTACTAAAATTTTAATCAGTATGTTCAATACAACAGTGGGGTTCAATTCATCAGCTGGATAAATCCTCCAATTTAAAGGACTCCACATGGGGACCTTGGAAATGGGTCAGTGGTGAAGAACACTTGTTCTTGCAGAAGACCCATGATAGATTCCCAGCACTGACATATCAGYTTGAATCCATCCATCCCTCCAGGTCCAAGGATTCCAATGCATATCTGACCTCTGTGGGCACCAGGCATGCATGTGGTACAAGCATGTATGGTGCAGACATGTAAGCAAGCAAAACACTGGTACACATAAAATAAAATAAATAAATCCTTAAGACTTCGTTAAAGAGGACTTCCATGTACTACTATATCCCAAATAGCTCCTTTGCGTTCATGTTTCTCTTTTTATTTAAAGATTTATTTATTTATTATATGTGAGTACACTGTAGCTGTCTTCGGACTTCACAGAAGAGGGCATCAGATCTCATTACAGATGGTTGTGAGCCACATGTGGTTTCTGGGATTTGAACTCAAGACCTTTGGAAGAGCAGTTGGTGCTCTTAACCGCTGAGCCATCTCTCCAGCCCGCTTTCATGTTTCTCTACAAGGGTTTTTTGATTCTCACGAAACCCCTTCATATTAGGCTACTTTCTACTTCCATTCTCCCTCAGTCTTCCCTTTCAGATAATTTCACAGTCTTCTTTTGAGTCAATAATTATAGGCATGGGACTACTTATATTGCAAAAGATTTTAAGTACCGTCTGCTTTAAGGTTTCTATTGCTGTGATAAAACACCATGGCCAAAAACAACTTCAAGAGGAAATGGTTTATTTCACTTACACTTCCAGGTACCAGTCCAGCACTAAAGAGAAGTATCAGGAAAGGAACTCAAGCGGGGCAGGAACCTAGAGGCAGGAGCTGATGCAGAGGCCATGGAGGGATGCTGCTTACCGGCTTGCTCATCATGGCTTGCTCAGCCTGTTTTCATATAGCACCCAGGACCGTCAGCCCAAGGGTGGTACCACCCACCAGGGGGTGGATACTCCCACATCAATCACTAATTAATAAAATACCCTACAGACTAGCTTACAGCCTGATCTCATAGAGGCATTTCCCCAATTCCTCTCAGATGGCTCTCACTTGTGTTAAGTTGCAAGAAAGCAAGCAAGAAAAGGAAGAAGAGAAAGAAAAGAAAGGGAAGAGAGAAAAGAAAGAAAAAAATAGCCAGCACACAATCCTTTCTTTATTTTAATAAGAAAACTAAATTGCTTGCCTTTCTTAGAACCATGAAGCCTGGGTAGGTCCAGACACAATTGGGCCTGGAACCCCTATATGGGACAGTAAAGCATGCCAGGAAGCTTGGTGGGTAGAGCAGGCTCCCGGAAACTCAGTGGGTACACACCTAAGACAGGTGTGCTCCCTGGAAAATACCTGGCCTAGAACATGTGCCATACTTCCTACATAAGGAAACATGGCCTGTGGTCCAGAACGGAGCTCTCCGTGCTGATGAGGCACCTAGAGGCCCTGAGGGTTTAGCCAATCAGCTTCCCTTCCCAGACAGGCCTTCCTGCAAAAGGTATTTCACCTCTGGTCCACCCCTGAGAAGTTGGTATGAATCCATTTTCCACGATGAAGAGTCAATAAACAGTTTGGAGCCTAGGACTGTCTCCCTCATGGAGAACCACCATGGGGAACGTGGAGCCGGCCTTGGCCTACAGAGTCACTGTGTAAAATCGCCCATGGAAGGCCCATCTGCACTCTGAGCCACAGCCACAGCCAATCAATGAGCAGAGCCGGAGCTCCCATCCTGCGCCCCACCCCCGCACCGCCCCAACTCACACACTTCGGCTCTGGGCTAGTCATCATCTTCAGTCTGTGGGTCTCCTCCCCTGACTCTGCTCTCAACTCCTCAGACTCAGTGGCACCTGAATGTCCAGACTTTTTGGGAGCGCCAGGTCCTGGCCTGGTCGAGGGCCTTGGACCCCAGACAGTTCTTTCCCCGCTTCTCTGAGTGGTTTCTAGCAGCGACTAGATGCCTGGTTGTTAGAGAATACCAGCTTTGGCTTTCTCACATCTCAGACCGCACTTTTCCACCTCTGGGGCAGTGTCTCCGTGCTTCCCTAAAGCCCAGGCCCTGCCCAGCATGGGTCAAGAGCAGTCAAAGTCCCTGCATTTCACCTGCCCAGCGGCAGGGCAGAACGCAGTCCCACACCCCTATACCTCTGAAGGTCTGCTGTGCTGTTTGCTCTTCAATGGCCCACAGAGAACAGCTTTCTCGTCTTCTAATTTTCCCTCCTGGGAGCTTCTGCCAGCTCATTACAGTTCCCCTCCGACATGGAGATCAATAGTGCACACACAATATGTTTGTACAAGTGCAATCTCATATGCCCTGGTGTGTTTCCTAACACATTTTGTGGCCTTTTGGCCTAGTTTGTACATTGGGCATATGCCTCACTGTAAGTAAGCTGTTGGGCCAAATGCTTTCCCTCTACAAAGAAGCTTAACATGGGAGAAAGGAACTCAGTAGGAATCATCTACCTTAAAAAAAAAAAAAAAAAAAAAAAAAAAAAA
>BDUI01004795.1:24921-39117 GCA_002335545.1 Apodemus speciosus
CTATCTATCTATCTATCTATCTATCTATCTATCTATCTATCTATCTATCTATCTATCTATCTATCTATCATTTATCATGTATGTATGTATGTATGTATGTATGTATGTATGTATGTATGCTTGTATTTTGAATGTTTGCTACTATGACAGAATAGCTGAAATCATGAACTTAAATGTTGAAACTGTTTTGGTGCAGGTTTCAGAGTTTTTCATCCACGGTCTCATGGAATGTGCCTGTGATAGCACAGTAGATCACGATGATGTACACCAGGCAAAAGATGTCAGTTCATGTTGYTGTATCTGTGAAGGAAAGAGAGAGAAAGGAATTGTTAAGTTCTTCCAGTGGCATGACTTCCTTTCTCTAGGCTTAAACTATCGAAGGCACCATAGGCTGATGGCAAAGCCTCTAGCTCATGACCCTCAGAGGCTTTCTGGGTTAGACTTTGGCACTCCCTTGTCTATCTATCCATCTTGCTAATTTGGAAGTATCCTTTTCAGCCCTATTAAACACCATCTTCCAAATCATCCTTTCCTGTACTTTCTACAATGTCTATAGAGCAAACTAAGCTTTGACCTCTCATTTTTTTGATTTGTCTACCACATTCATTACTTTGCATTTCAGTTCAATCTTTGAGTTTTTTTATATCCCTTATTTCCTCTTTCCTTTCTCACATCTTTGACTTTTTCTACTGAATTTCTCAGTCTATGGCAAAACAAACTGATTAAGTTATTTTCTTTTACTTCTTTAAGTAAAGATTTTTACAATTTTCTTTCTGTTATTTTTTTCCTCCCAAGTCTCCCGAAAGGTCCTTTTTCTGTAATTCTTTTCCTTCTGGGGTTGCTTCATTCTCATATGGCAGCAGGTGGGAGGACACTTAGCCCCTCTGTTCTGACCACTGGCATAATGGCTAAGTCTCTTGGCTGGAGACACAGATGGCGGGTAGGTTGGTGAGCCCAGCAACTCACACATTTCCTGTCTACTTCTGCTCTCTCAGACAGAAATGGGATCCACTCCTACGTCCACTGCCGGCTTGCTAGCATATGAAACAGATGGACTGCATGGAAAACTCTAGCCCTGGTTTTTACTGGTTCTATTTCTGTCTTCTCCCTGGCCCATAGTGCTTTATTTATGGAGACTACTATGCTGGTAGCCCACAGTCCAAGTCTTGCCCAGGTGTTTTCTGAAGAGTCGCCCTCTCTGTAGATAGGAATGGGGATCTGTGAGATGAGAAATCACCATCTGGATGTCTTAAAAAATATCATGTTCTCAGTGAATGACAAGCTGCTGTTTTCTGGCCAGTGGCATCCATGCACTCCTCAATGGAGCATCACATAGTAGAGAAGATGCAGAAGTTCTTCTATCATCTTGATCGACAGTTTAGAGTTTCCTTTCCTCCTTGTCAACTATGCACAAGGGGCRCTCTCCTGTTGTATGAAGCCTCACACAAAAAAGGACAGATTCTCGCACTTTGTTGCTATATTCTTTGTTCTAGTTTTCATGGGTGTTAATCATATTTATTACATCTTCAGTGCAGTTTGAATGCATCACTGGGGAAGGTACCACTGAAAGCTGATCCCTAGTCTAAGAGGCCTTATTTCTTTCCTTATTTTGGAGTATCAGTGATCTCTACACTGAAAGATCTTAAGSAATGTTGGTCAGCCAGGCCAAGGCAGTCAGCAAGGAATTGTATGTTAGGGTTATTCTAAGCATTTAAGCAAATAAATTTTCATGAGTAAGATGCTTTTTCTAAGAGATTTTTAAATGTATTATCATTATTGTTATTGTTATTATTTTAAGTCAGGGTTTCACTATGTTGCCCTAGCTTGATTGAAACTTGCTATGTAGACCAGGCTGGCCTTATACTCCCAGAGGTTTTCCTGTCTCTGCCTCTGGAAATTTGGAAATACAGTTTCTTAACTACTGCTTCTAAAAGGGTTTTTATTTTTCATTAATTTACTTATTTATTCACTTTACATTCCAGTTGTAGCCCCTTCCCTGCTTGCCTCCCAGTCTCACCCTCCTGGTTTTCCCTTCATTCATTTTCAGCTCCCCTTCTTAGGAGCACTCTCCCCACCAACCTTCCCTGGCAAATCAAGTCTCATCAGGACTAAGAGCATCCTGTCCCACAGAGGCCAGACAGAACAAGCCAGCTAGGAGAAAGGGATCCACAGGCAGGTAAGGGTCAGAGTCAGAAATATCCCCTGCTTCAATTGTTGGGGAACCCATATGAAGACCAAGCTGCATATCTGCTACATATGTGTAGGGGGGCTAGGTCCAGTCCAATCATGCTCTTTGGTTGATGGTTCAGTCTCTGTGAGTCCCCATGGGCCGATATTAGTTAACTCTGCAGGTCTTCTTGTGGTATCCTTGAATCCTCCAGCTCCCTCAATCGTTCTCCCGACTCTTCTACAAGACTCCCTTGACCCCAATTTCTCTTCTATTAGATTTAGTGTATCCAATTTTATGTTGGGTTCTTTGTTCCCCCCACTGGAAGTCCCGCCTTGCCATATGAGGTAGCCCCTCCTTTATACAAACAATAAACAGGCCAAGAAAGAAATTAGGGAACCAACACCCTCTACAATAGTCACAAATAATGTAAAATATCATGGTGTTTATGCCTCTGAGGCATAACTTTAATTGAGCAAGTGAAAGACCTTCGTGGCAAGAACTTCAAGTCTCTAAAGAAGAAATTGAAGAAGATATAAGAAGATGGAAAGTTCTCCTATGATCATGAATCAGTAGGATTATCATAGTAAAAATGACCATCTTACCAAAAGCAATCTACAGATTCAATGCAATGCCCATCAAAATTTCAACACAATTCCTTACAGACCTTGAAAGAGCATTTCTCAACTTCATATAAATAAATTAAAAAAACCTAGAATAATGAATATATCATGTATAAGAAAAGAACTTCTGGAGGTGTCACCATCCCTGATTTTAAGCTGTACTATAGAGCAATAGTAATAAAACCCACATGGTATTGGCATAAAAATAGACAGGTTGATCAGTGGAATAGAATTGAAGACTCAGAAATAAACCCATACATCTATGGACTCTTGATTTTTGACAAAGAAGCCAAAATCATATAATGGAAAAAGTAAAGCATTTTCAACAAATGGTGCTGGTTTAACTGGATGTCTAAATGTAGAGGAATGCAAATAGGTATTTATCACCTTGCACAAAATTTAAGTCCAAGTGCAGGGAACAAAGACCTCAATATAAAATTGGATACACTAAATCTAATAGAAGAGAAATTGGGTATAGCCTTGAATGTATTGGTACAGGAGACAACTTCCTAAACAGAATACCAGCAGCTCAGGCACTAGGATCAACAATCAATAAATGGGACCTCATGAAACTAAGCAGAGTCTGTAAGACAAAGGATACTGTCAATAGGACAAAATGGCAGTCTACGGAATGGGAAAAGTTCTTCACCAATCCTATATCTGATAGAGAGCTAATATCCAAAATATATAAAGAACTCAAGAAATTAAATACTAACAACATAAATAACCCAGTTAAAAATGGGGTGCCGGATTAAACAGAGAATTCTCAACAATGGAATCTTGAATGATTTAGAAGCACTTAAAGAACTGTTCAATGTCCTTAGTCATCCTGAAAATGCAAATCAAAATGACTCTGAGATTCCATCTTACACCCATCAGAATGGCTAAGATCAAAAATTCAAGAGACAGCACACACTGGCCAGGATGTGGAGCAAGGGAAACACTTCTCCATTGCTTGTAGGAGTGCAAACTTGTACAACCACTTTGGAAATCAATCTGGTATTTTCTAAGAAAATTGGGAATAGTTCTACCTCAAGGCCCAGCTATACCACTCCTGGGGATATACCCCAAAATATTCTACCATACCTCATGGATACTTGCTCAACTATGTTCATATGAGCTATATCTGTAATAGCCAGAAACTGGAAACAACCAAGATGTCCCTCAACCAAAAGAATGGATAWAGAAAATGTAGTACATTTACACAATGGAATACTACTCTGTTATTAAAACAAGGACACCATGAAATTTCAGGCAAATGGATGGAACTAGAAAATATCATCTCGAATGAGGTAACCCAGACCAAGAAAGACATGCATGGTATGGACTCACTTGTAAGTGAATAATAGCCAAAAAGTACAGAATACCCTCGCTACACTCCACACACTCAAAGAAGCTAAGTAACAAGGAAGGCCCAAGGGAGAATGTTTAAATCTCACTCAAAAGGGGAAATAAAATAGACATTGAAAGTGGATGGAAAGAAGGGACTGGGTGGGAGGGAAATGGAGGTAAGGATCAGGTATGGATANTTCAAGTTAATAAATGGATCATTAAAATTGATTTTTATAAAAGGGAGTGGAAAATCAAGTACAATAGGGTTAAGAACTATTAGGAAAACTCAATTTATTAAAAGTGAAATCTCTTTCAAAGTGGTGTATTAAATACACTACTCGCCTATAAGCACGAGAAGAACCTGATTTCTTTTTTTCTAACTTATTCTTTTATTTCTTTTATTAGATATTTTCTTCATTTACATTTCAAATGTTGTTCCCTTTGCAGATCTTCCCCCCAGGAACCCCCTATCCCATTCCTCCTTCCCCGGCCTATATGAGGGTGCTCCCTGCTCCACACAAACTTCTGCTTTCCAGTCCTGGTATTCCCACTATATGGGGCATCCACCCTTCACAGGACCAAGGGCCTCTCCTCCCACTGATGTCCAACAAGGCCATCCTCTGCTACATATGCAGCTGGAGCCATGGGTCGCTCCATGTGTATACTCTTTGGTTGGTGGTCCAGACCCTGGGAGCTCTGGGGGATCTGACTAGTTGACACTGTTGCTCCCCCCACGGGGCTGCAAACTCCCTCAACTCCTTCAGTTTCTTCTCCAACTCCTTTATCCAGTACCCACACTCAGTTCAATGCTTGGCTGCAAGCATCTGCCTCTGTATTTCTCAGGCACTGGCAGAGCCTCTTTATTTTTAATTTAATACTTATTGCTATCCCCCCTCTGCCAGAATTCACTGGAAATACTGGATATAATGATATTCCAATCATCTAACTTTTACTGCGTTATGAAATGGTATTCTAACTAGTCTCATTTTGTATATGTAAAATTGAGATATAAAGAAGATTGAAGAAGGTGGCTAAAGCAAACATCTGGAGACAATTCGCTTCCATTGGTTGGTTAGAGGAGGTACAGGGGTGCTCTCAGAACAACTGAGGCTATGCAAACAATGACTCATGAGAGCAGTCTCTCAGAGAGGTGAGACGAGGGCACAGCCTTCCCAAGCAACACTTATTTTATAAGCAGAGCTAGAGATTGAGAATCCAGGCCTCAGACAGAGCAAGAATGATCCAGAAAACAGAAAAATTTGGCTACTCTACCCCACAAGATTAAGGGATGGGAAATAGAAAGTTTTCAAWTATTYGACTGGGTTTTCTATAAGCAGCATGAAGGTCTTTGTTCTCACAGACAAGCACCAGRGGAGCATGTAATATTAAGCACAAAGGKTGCTTCATTCAAAGGAAGGAATGCAAAACCTATTGTCTACCCAAAAGGCTGGAGTGGAAGTGATTTCTAGCCAGGTGACCTTTGAGCCATCTGTGTAGCAAAGGCATTCTGGCATGGGACTTGCCTCCAGACTCTTGTAAAATTATTTTTCTCAGCCAGTCTATAGATCCTATCTTTATGGAAAGTGTTGGGTGTATTTGACAAAGAGTTTCAATGTAGTCACGAGTCTGATCTGTATTTAGCTTAAATTGTTCCTCCAAGAGATTTAGGTATGTTTTGTTATGCACGCAGCATTGAGTTAATCACCACAAGAATAGTTTTCACCAGATTGTGCTGTGTTTAAATATGCCTAAAAGAAACAACTCAGGACCATACTTCTGAAGTTTGAACCTACACTGGCTACTGAGTCGTGTTACACAGARCTACCTTCTTGCCTCCCACAGCTCATCTTTCTACAGGCTGTGAACCCCATAGAAAGCCCCTCATTTACATATTAAGACATTGGGTAAATTCTGAACATGTATAGGACATGAAGTTTCAGAGCAAAGCCAAGATTTCAAGTCAACAATAGAGAATTTACCTAGTAGTTGGGAGATAAGTTCTGTGAGACATGGGTAAAAGACTTTGAAGAATGTAGACCACTACTGAAGGTTTCATTGACAAGCTACCTTGGCACAACTGCCAGACAGAATCTGAGAAAATGCACTTAAATCAAACTTTTCATTCCATTAAGCTACTGCTAGGCAAYAGCAGAGATTTTGGAATATTGTTTTGAAAACAATTCTGTGGGTTGGAGCTTCAGGCCATGATGCAATGTTTGTTTACTATGTCTAATGCCCTGAATCCAAAACCGTACCAAATGCATGTGAGAACACAAAGATACATACATACATGTATATATCATGCTATGGTGATTGCTTTGAAATATTGTTTCCTTGCTTCTGATGGAACTTTCTAGCTAATGCTTCTATTCTTCATAACTGCYTTCTCCCACACAAGGTGCTTACAGATAGTTAAAGATAGGATTTGACTATTTGGTGAACAAAAGACAAATATCATAGAATCATTGATTTTTTTTCTATTATAAGGTAATACTTTAGCTTCTCTATATGCAAACTAAATTAATATCAAAATATTGTTATAGTGAGTGCTATTATTAATGTAGGAGAGATTTAGTCATAGAAAGAGAAAATAAATTTCCCAGAGTCAAAATTTATAGTTCTCGCAAGAATGTGAATCAAGCCAGGGAATTGTGGTCCATGGTCCATGTTCACTATTAATAGCCACTGGAATAAAAGGCCACATAAGTCTGATGACAAATACAATGGACAAGAGGAAATTTTGCTGTGCTAAATAAATAAGGAAAATTATATTTATTATTATAACCTATCATAACTGAACAAGATTTCTTCCTATAAAACTAAAAAAAGCTCTCACTTCAGCAGATTATGCATTTGTTTATTCTGTAGGGTTCAGTTGACCAGAGTGTTTTCTGGGCATTGACTGAAGGGGTTCTAATCAAACACATAGTTTTTTGTTGTTGCTGCTGCCATCGAAGCCTTTGAATCCAATGCACCCATCATACTGAGTTTCAAACTTGCTTGATTTTCTTTGTCCTGATGCCACTGAGCATCTTAGGTGCCTCTAAGTTTAGATTAGGTTTTCTATAAAATGAGAAACATGATAAACATTTCGAGGGGATTTTATGACCTTATATAAAGGATTGTTTAGCATAGTGCCTATCATGAGAACTCAGCATAGAAATACTATCTTATTATGTCTCTGAATATAGACATATAGAAAAGAATGATTCCATAAAGGAAGCAATATAAATAAAACAACAAAACACATCTTAAATGAAATGGAAATGTTGCATTCTTTTCCTTGAGGAACACAAAGAAAATTATATGAGTAATGGCAATTTTTCCATGAAAGGTACTCTTCAGAACTATAATATTCTGTATCTTGATGATCCTACTTTTGAAGAATGTTGGGGAACCCTTTTATATTGGCTAATCAAGCTTCTAAAAGTTTAAGCTAACAATTTAATGAGTTTTAAAGAAGCAAAACGGCTAGAYGAAATAGAAGTGTGAAAGCATAATTTCTTAAATAATGGATGCAGGACCTCCTCCCAAGTCTTCCTGCTTTGGTTAAATACAATCACCTTTCTTTGTACTTGTTTAATCGTTGAAGAAACTGAAAAATGTAGCACGTAGGGTAGGTGAAAATTTAGAGAGACTATCGATGCTTAGAGTTGAAATTTATTCCATGTGTTCTGCATAACAGCACAGCTGGGGCAGTTTGAATAGACATGGCACATAGGGCGTGGTATTGTTAGGTTGTTAGGATGTGTGACCTTGTTGGAGGAAGTGTGTCACTGTGGGAGTGGGCTTCGAGGTCTCATATATATGCTCAAGTCTGGCCGGGGTCAGTCTTTCCTGGCTGTGGTTGGATCAAGATGCAAAACTCTCAGCTGCTTCTCCAGGGCTTTCTGCCACCATGGTATTAGATTGAACCTTTGAACCTGAAAGCAAGTCCAAATTAAATGTTGTCTTTTTTTAAGAGTTGYCTTGGTCATGGTGTCTCTTCACAGCAATGAAACTGAAACAAAGACAACAGCCTTGAGATTTTTTTTTTAATCATGCATGTTATGAAAGATGAGGAAACTAAAGAATAAAGGGCTTGGTCTTCTTTAGATTCTGTGCTATAGAGCATAAAAGAAGCAAACTGAAATTAGCCATGGCCTCAGACTTCAAGGAGGTGCTTGCTGTCCTGGCTAGCTATGAAGTCAGGGACACACACAGAATGATTGCAAAAGTAAAACAGAGTTTGACAAAAATGAATAATAAAATAAAATAAGATACATTATGCACCTTAGGAATTTAAAACAAAATGTATGAAACTTATTTCTGTGCTGGAATATTGATAGTCTCCTGAAGTTCCATATGTAAAAACTTGGTCTTTAGGGTAGAAGCTTTAGGGAAACTGTTGATATATCCTTGGATTTTGGATGTGGGACCATTGCAGAGATCATCTTGGGACTCAGTTGTCTTGTTCTCTGTCTCTCTAGTTTCTGGCTTAAGATATAACCTCCACCATTGTCACCTGCATCTTCATTTGGAAACCAAAGCAATGAGGTTGTTCCAACTTGGACNTAAGATCAAAAATTCAAGAGACAGCACACACTGGCCAGGATGTGGAGCAAGGGAAACACTTCTCCATTGCTTGTAGGAGTGCAAACTTGTACAACCACTTTGGAAATCAATCTGGTATTTTCTAAGAAAATTGGGAATAGTTCTACCTCAAGGCCCAGCTATACCACTCCTGGGGATATACCCCAAAATATTCTACCATACCTCATGGATACTTGCTCAACTATGTTCATATGAGCTATATCTGTAATAGCCAGAAACTGGAAACAACCAAGATGTCCCTCAACCAAAAGAATGGATAWAGAAAATGTAGTACATTTACACAATGGAATACTACTCTGTTATTAAAACAAGGACACCATGAAATTTCAGGCAAATGGATGGAACTAGAAAATATCATCTCGAATGAGGTAACCCAGACCAAGAAAGACATGCATGGTATGGACTCACTTGTAAGTGAATAATAGCCAAAAAGTACAGAATACCCTCGCTACACTCCACACACTCAAAGAAGCTAAGTAACAAGGAAGGCCCAAGGGAGAATGTTTAAATCTCACTCAAAAGGGGAAATAAAATAGACATTGAAAGTGGATGGAAAGAAGGGACTGGGTGGGAGGGAAATGGAGGTAAGGATCAGGTATGGATARAACAAGGGTGGACAGATGGAGAGAGAAGGGGAACTGGTAGAAAGGGGTGCATCTCTGGACAAACCAAAGACCTGGGACAGGAGAGGTTCCTAGGTGAATAAGGCGGTGACCTTCCACCCTTTTTTATTTCAAAGATTTGAACTTTCAAAAATAATTTGTTTCTGAATTCTAGACAAAAGTATAAAAATGAATAAAATGTCCTGGAGGAAATGCTTGAATCTGTAGTAAGAATCAACAGCAAAGATGATACAAATGAAAAACCTAACACTGAGTGTGTGGTTAGGTATATTACATGGGTACTTTTGGTGTTGTCATCACTGCAAGTACATACACTTTTGTACCATTTAATAGTAAAAGTGGAAGTTGACAATAGCCTTTGCTCCAGTATAAGGTCTACATCAGTTATATGTAATACTGCCATGGAAAATGGAGCAGGTTCACCTGAGTTTAAATTTCAGAGAGATCATGAATATATTGTTTAGTCTGATTGTGTTCTACTATTCAGGACTTGTAGGAGGTATCTGAACACTTATAGTGTTCACTGTGAAGCGGGGAGTCTATGTCTTTGCAGTGGAGCATCCTGAGATGAACCTGGAGACTCCTCATTTGTAGGCCAAGGCAGAAGGAGGTAGCATGTTATGTTCCTAGATCACTGCAATTAGAAGATGGAGAGAACTATGTACCTAGCAACAGACCAAGGAGAAGAGGCTGCTCTTAGAGCTGTGCCTGCAAGACAGCCAGGATGGGGACCAGATTTCCTTTGGATCAGACATAGTTCCATGGGAGGCACTGAGCTTCCAGATGCTTTGCAAAAATAATTCCACTGAAGTGGGCTTTATTGGTCAATAGATGGCATCAGCCAAAAAGAGACACAGCCCCCCTCCAATTATAGATGGGGAAGGTTGCTCCAGGTGGCACTTGGTAAAGGAAGGAAAAATGTAGAAGGTAGTGTAGGAGGAATTTCTGAGAACTGGTTGGGTTGACTAAAGAAAAGCCCAGAGCCTCCATATAGTTCCTTAACTCCCTTGGGTGGGTCTTCATTGCTTATCACATATTGAGTGGATATTATGCAGGTAATTTTGAACTGCCCACTAGACAAGCACTTTTCTGTTTGGGGGGATGTGTCAAGGGATCAGGAGACACAAACACTTGTTCTTTAAGAGCATCTCATTAGAATACATCACAGATGGTGTGTGAGCCAAGCTTGGTGAACACAAAATTGATTCTATGCTCTACTTTTAGGCAGAATTAGAAGTCTGGGGGCGGCAGTGTACATTAACTAGAGAGCTCAGTGTTGATTGGACAGCCCCAGGCTCAAGAGAAAAGGCTGTACTGCCCTATGGAGTATGTCAAATGGGCTTGTGCCCAGTTCATTTAAAACCTTAAGGAATAAATTCATACATAGTATGAATGGGATAATCATTTGGAACATATGCCATGCCTTTTCAATTGGCCAAAATATAGTACAGGAATAGTACTAGTGGAAGTTTCCAGATGCAACCATCATATATTATAGAACGTATTTGCCATTGTTATCATTGTAGCAACCAAATACCTGACAAAAAGCAAGTTCAGGGAGGGAGGGTTTATTTTGGCTCATGGTTCAGTGGAATGCAGTCTCTTAGAACGGAAGGCATGAAGCCGGGGGGGGGGGGGGGGGGGGGGGGGCTTGGTCTCTGGCCCTGGTCAGGAAGCAGACAAAGATGAATGCCAATGCTTGACTGAATTTCTTCTTATTCTCCATTTCTTCTTTATTTGACCATCAAAATTTACTATCACAGAAAAAAATGGGATTTTTGTTTTCTGGAGAAAAATGTTATTATCAGTCCTTTTTTCTTTTACTTTCTACCTCCATAGATCATGGCTATGGAAGCACTAAGACAAAGAAAGAGACTAAAACTCTGAGTGTGGTGGCTCATGCCTGCACTAGTGAGGAAAAGGCAGAAGGGGGAAGAAGAGGAGGAAGGGATGGAGGGAGGAAGAGGAGGAGGGAGGAAGTGGACCAGGGAGGGAGAAAATAAGGGAGGAAGGACTTCAGGTTCTTGGGCAACTTGGGCTATGGGGGTTGGTGGTAGTGGAGGTTGTTGAGCTGATAGAGATGTTGGAGGTAGTGGTAGAGCTGGTGAAGGTGGTGGTGTGGGTGGTGGCGGTGGAGGTGGTACGTTGGTGATGGTGGTGTTCACAGTAGAGATGGTGGTGGAGATGACTGATTCTAGGCTACTTTTCTATTAGAAACAGAAGGAATCTAGGGTAAAAACAACAGTACTTTGCAAAGGATAGTACCATTGAAAATGAACATTTGAAATGGCAAGACATGAGTGAGAGGTTGAAAGAGAAACATACTTTAAAATATGCATTTACATAAGTAAAATGTGAAGTTGGAGGGAGAATGTGGTGAAAGAGTTGAAGGGGAATGGAAGACAGATTTGATGAAAATTTATTCCAAGCATGAATAACTATTAAATAAAATATTTAAAAGTAGACATTCAAATATATACAATATATTTATAGAGAAAAGGATACAGTTTAATTTGAGCCTTCAGTTATAGCCTTTCAATTATTTTTGCTTGTCAAAATAGTGTTTCACTGACTATAGCTGGGTTCCAGCCAATGTCATGGTTCCATTTAGCTAATGTCATATTCAGTGGAACACATTCTGTTGATTAAAAAGGTAAGATGTAAATAAAATGTGGTATAGACCATCAATAGATTGGCTAAGTTCATGTGAGTTGATTTCAGTTTTCAACTCTGATGTTTATGAGGTAGAAAAAAGTGGAAAAAAGAATAATTGTATAAGATCATGAATATAATTTAACACATCCACAAATCTCTTTTATGACACACAGTGTTTAGGTATAGTGACTGTATATATAAAAGGTAAATGATAAATATAATACAGAGAAATCATTTAAGGCTATCAGTTACTCAACAGGGTAGCTGACAAGGTCCCAAGGTCAAGCTGACTTCACTCACTCAGAAAGACTCTCTGCTCTGGGGCTCAACTGCCTTGCGGCCTCCCTCTGATTGGATATGTCTGGAAGCTGCTGTGCCCTTAGATGATCCAAAGAAGGCCCTGTGAAGTTCTTTTAGGTTTCCAATTAGTTATGTGAGCCACAGCAGGGATTCTGCACCCATTTGAGAAGGTGAAAACTTGTGTTAGTCAGCAAGWTAAGGTGAACCTACATTTGCAGAGAAGTTTAGAGCTTTCCTCTGAAGGTTTAGTCATTCAGTCGAGAGAAACAAATGAGCAACAAGCAGACTAACAGGAGGAAAGGCATTTTTTWAAAAAATATCTTATTTATTTATGTCCCAAATGCTGCCTCTCTCCTTGTCCACCTACCCAGAGTTCTTCACCCGCTCTCCACTCCCTTTTACCTCTGAGAGGGTGCTCCCCAACAACCCTCAGCATGTCCCTTCCCTGGGACATCAAGTCTCTACAGGATTAGGTACATTCTCTCCCACTGAGGCCAGACAAGTCAGTCCTCTTCTTCATATATGCTGGGGGCCTTGGACTGCCTGTGTATGCTCTTCAGTTGGAAGAAAGGCTTTAAGAATCATTGAGTTACATAATGCACAAAGCATTTGTAAAGTCTGCAGGCCTTCTTCATGCAGTCCTCTTCCGGGGGAAGGGCACAGACAATGTTACAAGGGTAGTACATAACTATTAGGGAACAACAACAGCAAAAAAGAACAAGCCCAAGGGACCAGCAATAACTTCAAAGCTCCTGGGTGGTACTAGACTTATATTCTCTTCCTCTTGATATGACTTTAATATTTCTTGGGAAAAGACCTTTCAATGGGACTGAAAACAATTGCGTTCTATGGAGGCTGAGCTAGCCACCAGGTAAATGAAGGAATTTCGGAGAGAGTCTTCCTTGTACTTTAGAGGAGCAAAGACAACCCAGAGACAAGAAGGCAGGAAGATGGCAAAAGGACCTTAATTTTGAGAATTCTCTAGCTTGGCATGTCTAAGTTCCACCCTTTGGAGGTACTGTTTTCTAGACTCTGCAAGAATTGTTGTAGGTGACTAGGGTGTCATTGTTTTCTAGAACTCTAACCCTCTCAGCAACCATTGCTAGGATACTTGGAAAATGGATAATTATCATAGTGTCACAGTGAAATATAAGAACTTAATACACTCTTGTAATGGTCGCTATATCCTTGGGCAATTCTCAGAGACTCTTTGGATATCAGGGCAAACTGAATCTATCACCTGGAACCTTTCCTAAGCTCTGTGGAGAATTGGCCTTCCTTGTGACAGSWSATTGGGTATCTCCTGCTGGGACACCTTGGTTCTTTACTCCRTCCTCTCTACTCACTGCTAGACTCTATCTGTCTAGTTTCATTTGTTGGCACATTGTTATTGACTATGGTCATCATGGTGATATTTGGTTAAAAAGAAAGCTTATTATGTTAATTTTCCCATAAGTCAGCAAGCTGTTAGCTTCCTGGCCTCCCATTCTTGAATTTAGTTTTTAATATTGTCTGGCACTACTTACGGAACCTATGTAGATGTGAGAAGCACCTTCCACTCCTAGAATAAACTTGCTGACATCAAATTCTGTGTGTTCTGCATAACGGAATACATTTCACCATATATTGTATTTTAAATTGCTTTTAAAACTCATTCARTAAAAGCAATTTGGTTATTTCAGTATGGAATTTAMTGAGAAATTTTTGATAGTAATTGTATAATGTATTAAATGTATCCAAGGAAATGTTGAACACAAAGCACATGTTGAAATAACCAGACAAATTAAGTAACAGGTCAGTCACCTCACACAATTACTTTGTAGTGTGTGACTGTGTGTGCATGTATGTAGAGTAGTTAGACTCTTATCTGTCTAGTTTCACTTGTAGGCACATTGTTATTGAC
>BDUI01004795.1:39834-72794 GCA_002335545.1 Apodemus speciosus
GAGAGAGAGAGAGAGAGAGAGAGAGAGAGAGAGAGAGAGAGAGAGAGAGAGAGACTATCTGATCTGGAACTTGCTGGGTAGGCTGATTAGCCATCAAGTCCAGGGATCCTCTTGCCTCTCTGCCAAGTGTGAGCCACTGTTGGCCTTTTTGCCTGGGTGTTGGGGATTGAACCCACGTCCTCACACTTGTATAATGAGCACCCGAGCCATCTCTTAGATCCTTAAGCATGTTTCATTTAGTATCTACACAAAGTTTAAAAGAATGCAAGAAAAGACAAATACTTCTGGTAGACGGCCAACAGTCCAAAAGGCAGCTCACAGTTCCTGTGTAACAGAACCACCTTGTAGCTATTCACTTTTAAGTATACATTGTTGACTGTCACCCTTCAACAACATTCTGATGGCTTTYCAAAACTAACTCAAAACCACAACCCAGATGTTTCCTCATCGGATCAGCTCAGTCTAACTAAGTTTAGTTGTACAAGAGGGTTTAGATATATCCAAACTAGGCCACAAGCAACATGCTATGGGGTTCTTTTCTAAAACAAGGATTTATTTCCATTAAATAAGGAGAGAAAACATGGAGAGATCAAGTCCAAATGGCTACCCATGCATATTGTTTGACTGTGGGAGAAATATTTTATAGCTACATTACAAAGAAAAGGCAGATGAAAACTTTTGTACAAGAAATCCAACCCATGTGCCTGTGTCATCCAGTTGCTCTTCTTCTTTCCACAGTTGGCTTGACTAGTGCCGCCGGTGTCTGCTCTCCTGGCCATTTCAGCAGCTTCTTCATCTACTCAGTTCTTTCCAAGCTTCGATATCACACAGCCAAGCTCTACTGCACTCGCTCAGCCACTTCTGTCCTTCCTGACTGCACGGAACATGTCCTTTTCACTGTCTGTGACTTCCAACATTCTTGATGTCATTGTCAAAAACCCAGAGAAGTGGTTCCTGCAGTTACACCAGCATGGACTTTGGAAATCACGTCCTGCCACTTGGCTTTTGTGGAATCCTGCCTGGGAGACCCTGGTACAGTGCCTGATTTCTTTCTTGTCACAGCTCAATCAATATCCTTGCCCCCAAAGCAAAAAGGCTCCTTTGAGTTCTGCAGTTTGTACTTCTGTTGGTTGGTCAACCATACTATTAGGGTTTCTGGTTTCCCAGGCAGGTCTGCATACCACAGGCTTGCTTCATCCCTCAGGACCTGACCCCATGCTTCCCAGAAACATCACCCTGGGGAGCGATCTTTCGTCACATGGACCTTTGAGAGACATTAGTACATCCACATTACACTTCCTTAGGATAAAATTCTCTCAGATGCTGGATTCAATCGCTGATTTATATTATACGAGAATTTGTGGGACATACTGGGTACTTTTGTCTTTCTTGTAATAGGTTGTTAAGGTTTAGTATATTATGGCAGTCATACCATAGCTGTTAAAATTTGTTCTTATTGCCGCGTTTTTGAAATTGTGTATAATACTTTGACATTTTTTTCCTTAAATATTTGATAGAAATTTACCTAGACTTTTTGTTGATCTGGATACCTTTTTAATAAGAAAATTATTTGTCACATATGACATATATGACACTCACGTAATTTTCCATTTCTTCTTGTGTCAGTCTTAGTAAATTTTGTTTTACTGACACATTTCTAGCACTTTTTCATTTCATTGACATCTTCAGATCTGTTGCCATTCAATTGCTCTTAATACCTTCTAATTAAGGACTTATCTAATTATGTTCATAATGCCTTCTGTATTAAAGCCCATCTGATCTACAATGTCAGTTTTTTCTTTATTTCTAGTTATGGTTATTTTTACCTATTCCATGCCTCTCTTTTTTTGTAAAAGCAGAGTCACTAGGAACTTAACAATTTTGTTAGATTTTGCCTTGTTGATTTTTCTTATTGTTTCTCCTGATTCATTATCACGCTGCTATTGCTCTTATTTCCTCTTGATCCTGTTTTTCTGAATTTTATTGAGGTCATCAGTTGACTTATTTACCTCTAAGAATTTTTTAAAAAAATCCCAAAATGGCCAGGCGGTGGTGGCGCATGCCTTTAATCCTAGCACTTGGGAGGCAGAGGCAGGTGGATTTCTGAGTTCGAGGCCAGCCTGGTCTACAGAGTGAGTTCCAGGACAGNTTATGAAACTCCTCATCTACCTCTCCTTATATTACTCTCTTCACTAGAAGTCTTTTTTCCACATTCATGTTAGTGTGTATGTGTGTGCACATGTGTGTGTGTGAATGAGTRGGTAAATGTGTGTAAGTGTGTGTTGCCTAAGTGTGTGTGTGTGTGTGTGGGGTATGTGTGTGAGTATGATCCACCAAGTATAACCAAGACCATATTAGTGACTATGTATTTAGCAACATATTTTGGACCCAAATAAGTTCCTCAGTGAAGACAATGACTCCACATCCACATCTTCTGGAATCTATGAGTAGCCAATAGCACTTCAGAAAAAGACACCCATCCCACCAGACCCCTAATGGAGAATTTTTGTTGTTTGCAATGGTGGTATTATTCTGTAACACAGACACTTGCTGTTTCTTAAATAGTGTAATGGACAAGCTTATATTTTATACTGGTACTAAACAAATCTTAAAATGCTTTATATATGTAGTTAACAATTTAAGAATTAACTAGATCAAGGGCTTCTAAAATGGAAATAGGGGAAAGGAAGGTGGAATATTTATAAACCGACAAATGCTCTTCCTAAAACCTGTGTATTTTACTTTACCCTAATATAATATTTTGAAGGAGAAACATTCTGAACTAGTCTGCCTAATCCTGTCCAGAAGGACCTTTTTCTGCCATCTATTTGCTAAAAGCATTGTCCGTTTCAGGAATGGCATAGATTTGCTCCCTATGGTTTAGGCATTTGTGGACTAGTCTAGATCTGATTTTCCATTTATAATATTCCCAAGTGCTGCTTCCACTCTCCCATGACAGAAACCTAGGCGCTGGAATCTCTGAGCATCCAAGTATAGGTGAAAGCTTTGCAAAGAGAGAGGAGAAAGCTTGGAGAGGGGAGAATAGAGGGGAGGGAAGGGGAAAGGGGGCAGGGTAAGGCCAGAGGAAGAAAGAGAAAGAAAGGAAAGGAAAGGAAGAGAAAGGTGGAAATGGTGTCCTTGTAGAGAATGTCCTAAACCTCCTGGTCTCTTCAGATGGCTACGCATCTCTCAGCCATGCCTAGCACCCTCTCTAAGGCAGCTTGCTATGAAATCCTCTATGGGGAAAATAATTGAATATATTTGTGAATCAGGTTTACAATGACGTTAGCCCTGGGAAGATATCTATGGTCAATTTCAGAAGTGTAAGCTTATGTATTTTCATGGGATGGTTGTACGATAAAACTTTTTTATTTGTTTTGTTTTATTTTATATCTGTATGTGAATACCTGAGTTTGTATACATTATAATGCTTGTTTTTTATTGATGTGTTTTATTTGTAATTATACATAGAAAGAGACTTTTAAAGTATAATAACTAAAGAGAAATCTGGTACTTGTCTATGAGGTAAATTTTGAGTCCAGTTTTACAGTCCTGAGATCTTTGTCTGCAGAGCAGTGGTGTTTGCCCACTTTGTCCAATGCAAAGAAGTGCACCATTAATGTAAGTCAATTACACATTTGAGACTAAGTCTTTCTCAAACCTTTCTGATGTAAAGTCAGAAGTTGCACTTTCTATTTCCAGACCCAAGCTCATTGTGTTTCTTGAGTGACACAGCTGAGCTCCCATAGTCCTTTGCTGTGTGCACCTGGTTTGTATTCAAAAACTGAAGAAAAAAAACCTCAGAAACACAGAGGTGTGACCATTCATTCATTTACATAATAGCCTTGGAAGTGACAATCCAACATAATATTCAGACAATGCCTTAAGAACTCATTGAAAAGGCAAAACACTAGGGGTTTTAAGGTTAACAGTACATCTAGATACTGAATGTAAGACTTTTCAGCTGAAAGAGATTGCTGGCTCTGAATTAAGATCCGCATGTGGCCTAGGTGACCACTTCAACAAAGAAATCTTCTGTGTTCAGTTTGAACGGATTCCATGAATACATGGGGTGTTATGAACTCATTTCCAGCCACAGCACTAATGCATCTGCTCCATCTTTGTGCAGAAACCTAGACAGCATTGTCTGACTCCACCATTCTCTATTAACCCCCATCTGCTGGTCTGCCTGTCATTTCCTTCACTGTAACTTAATGTGACAGAGCTTCATTTGCCCAAACTTATCTTGGCAACTTGGACTTCATTAAAGAGAATCCTGCAAGTATCAGTTAAAGCTTTCTTATCTGGCCATGCATAGCTACGCTTCATAAATCTTTCTTTCATTTCTCATTTTGCAGCCTCTAGAAAGGCAACATTATTTAATTCAGATCCCCAGAAAAGAGTCGTGCTAAAATGTATATTGACCCACTTTTAGATCCTGAACTCTGTTTGGAATGGAGACAATAATCTTAACCAAAGCTCTTAGATGTAAAACTGAATTCACTAACATGGCTTAGAAGTGGCTGTAAAACTTTTGACAACAGTCACTTTAGCAAGCNAAAAAAAAAAAAAAAAAAATCCCAAAATGAACATCTAAGGCACTGAATTTTTGTAATTGTGACTCTAGTTGTTTTCTCTATTTAATATAATTAATTACCATTCCAGTCTAAAATCCTTTCAAGCTTCTATTGTAATTTCTTCCTTGACCTTGGTTGCATAGATTAATATTCTTTAATTTCTATATATCAGGGAACGTTTATAAGCATCTTTCTTTGATTATTCATTTAATTGTGCTATAGTTAGAGAACATATTGTAATGTATTGTGGTGAATCATATGTTAAATTACATATTTTTTCAAACATGATTTGAAAATAGTATATTTTCTACTTTTTATGCCATTGAGATAAATTTGATCATTATTTGAGGGTCCCTAGATCCTGTTTTTTTGTTTTGTTTTTTGTTTTTGTTTTTGTTTTTGTCTGCTCTTTTCTTCAGTTCTTTAGAGAGGTGTGTTAAGAATCTCCTAATAATGCAGAACTGGTGATTTCTCCCTACTCTCCATGCTGTTGGATTTTGTCTACTGGATACCTGAGGCTCATCTTATTGTATCTTTTAATACTTGCTATTCAAATACTTTGTAATATGAAATGTTCTTCCTTACCTTGTGTGTCTGGCACTGAGCACTGCTTGATGTGCTGTCGCTGAGCCACGCCAGGATGGTGGTGTTAGTTTCATGCTGTGCAATTTTTCATCTTCTTCCCTTTCAGTATTCTACGCATTTATATTTTTAGCATGTTTCTCTTAAGCATCACATAGTCAGGTTTTATCTTTATTACCTAATACTAAAACATCTGTTTTAATTACAAGTTTGATTATATAGCTATGTAATTTTAAATACTAACAATGTAAAATTTTCAAATGATCTTTCTCGTCCTTGATTTTTTGGTCCTTGATTTTGAAGTGATTGTTAATTTTCTTTTTTCTTTTCCCTTAGCTCTTTTATGTGCTCATGTTTTGATAATTTTCCTGGAGATGGCCGTGCATTATCTGTATTTGTTAAAAATAAGTGAAATTTTATATCTAATCAAAATAGGAACTTCAAAGGACATAGACCTAACCGTTTCCSAAGACTTTCTGATGTCATTTTCCCATACTGCAAATTCTCTCATTACTGTGTGGTGTTGTCTTGACTTAGCCACAGCACACATATAGTCATGCTGTTGCTCTCTGTCTCCCTGCATTTTCCCCCAACTGCTATTGTATTCTCTTTAGTCAATGAATTTTTATTACTATCTGCTTTATCTCAAAATTCTGGGGACAATGTCTTCTGGAAGTTTACAAGGTTGCTTTTTATTCTATTTTATTTGGACTTGATTTAAAAATAATACTTTTTTTAAAATGAAGAATTCTAGCTGTATAATTATTAAATATTGTCTTCTGTCATTCATGTTTCTTTTAAAAAGTCACATATCAATCTTTTAATTTTTTCCTTTTGCAGGTGCTATGCTCATTTTCAAAGACTGTTTTAATGGTTTTTAATTTGTGCTGAGATTAATTGTATTAAAGACATCATGATTTTACTTAGAATGACTTCTATTGGTCCTGGTTAGAATTTATAGTGATTTAACACTTTTTATAAATCCTAGAAATTTTTCAACCATAATCTTTTTGAACATTGAATATTTTGTTTTTTTTCTATGATTCTAATTATACATGTATGTATGCTTATGTATAAGACAGTTTTGTTTTGAATATGCTCCTTAACTGAGTACTGCGCACAGCTTAGTACTCTCAAATAATGAAATRCAACATGAAATGAAGGCAAGAGACTCACATTTGGAGTCCCTGTTCTCCTTACCACCTTTGGAGCCTGCTGGAGGTGCCCCCTGCTCCTGCCCTTATTACTTCTTTCCTCTGCTTCTTTCTATTTGCAAAATTGCAACTGACTAGAGTCACCTGTTCTCTCCCCTCCTTTTACATCAGGCTTCCTTGGTACCTCCTGTTGTCTTTAACTATTTTTTCTAAATCCAGTTATTTTAGTTCTTAATAAGCACATAAGGTCTCACAGAAACCGAACCCAGTTGCCAACAATGGATTGCATTTTTCTATTTTTCTATGTGGCATAATGTATGATTGTATAAATATTCTAAAATTTATGCATACTTAGGAGTACTTAGGTTGTTTTCATTATTTTTTTTACTACAAAACAAAGAGTAGAGAGTAACTTTATATGTATATTATTTCCCCATCTCCAATTACTTAAACTCTTGATATTCTTAGGATCATATTGATTGATCATATAGGATAGCCGAAACTGAAGATATGGTTCAGTTGATTGAGTGCCTAGCATTCAGGGAGCCCTGAGTTCAGGGGCCCCAGGACCACATAAACAGGATTTGGTTACTTATCACAACACTCTGGTGGTGGAAGTATGAGAATCAAAACTTAAGGTCATCTCCGTACACAGCAAATCTGAGGCCAGCCTTCTATAGAGGAGACTCTTTAAAAAAAGCAGCAATTAAAACACCAAAGAGAATATGCACTTGCATTTGGATGCATATTGCCATATTGTCTTCCTTGAAATGTTTACCAGTTTATGTTCCAAATATTGCACATGAACATGCCTATGCCCACAGCCTGACAACACAGTGTATTCTTTTACTTTTGGTATTTGTCAATTTGGTTGTTAAAGTTTGCCTCTTATTATAGTTTCAATTAGTGTTACTGTTTTTGTGTGAGAGATTGAACACCTTTCTCATGATCCAAGTTCCAAGTTAGCAAACTGCTCTAGGGATTTGTCATAGACAAGCAACGTTTCCTAGGGCGTGCTGCAATGAATCCACTTGAAATTTTCTGCAAAAGAAGAGCTGTATCTTATAGTTCATCATTTTGATATTTCTTTAAAAGCCTGTAAGAAAAGGAGCACATTTTGAAGGGTTTACTGTGGTTAAAAAATTATAACCATACATAGAATAATACTTATCATGTTAGCCAGTTGTTAGAGTGTGGATTCTAATCCCAGGTGCACTCACAATGTTGAATAATCATTATCGGGTTCTTTTYATCATCTGACACTGTGCCTACCAACACTTCGCTTCTTCTGTGCTCTCCACACTTGGTCTCCTCTGTTCACCTGGTTGCTATGCCATCTTCTGTTCTAGATTCTCATCAGTGCAATGATATCTATTCTTTGAGTGGATTATGTCACGAATCATGTTTGCATGGGCATCCTTATTACAGTCATATATTAAAAACCCAGACATTTTCATGGATGAGTAGAATTCTCATATATATTTACATTTTCTTTGACTTCCCACCTGTGTGTCAAATCTGTGAAGTTGTTATTAATGTTTTCTTTTTACTGTTTCACAGTTCAGCCTTATGCTTTAAAAGAATTTCTAAATTCTCCAAGTGCTGTGAACAGGTATATCATGATGCTCACCAAAGGCCAAAGGTCTCCTCTGTGGGAATGTTTCGCTCCTTTCAACTTTATGTAGGTTCTGGGGGCAGGGGGGATCAAACTCTGGTCTTTAGACTTGGGCAGTACGAATGTTTACCCACAGAGCTATTTTGTGAGCCCCAAGGTAGTCTTCAGATGTCATGAATGTATAGTTCTACATTTTACATGTGGATATATGGATTTTCTGGTCGCATACAGAGGTAAAAGGCCCTTTTAGCTATTAATTATCTTGGTACTTCTGGGGAAAATCAGTTGACATGTATGAGAGTTCACTTTTGGCTTCTATATTCCATTGGGTTGGTACACATGTGTCAATCACTATAGCTTTGTGGTAAGTTTAGAAGTCAAGACGTGCTTCTCCTCCAACCTTACTATTCTCTCCTCAGCTTGTGTTCAATACTCAGGAGCCTTCCCAATTCCAAATGAATAAGAAGATAAGATTTTTGACTTTTGGGAAGAAATTGTTGTTCTGATAGGGATTTGGGGTAATCACCAAATCATAGGATGCTTCAAGTGTTACTGGCATCCTGCCACTGTTAAATCTCTTATTGATGGCACAAGCTGTTACACTTATTCAGATATTTAAATTCTTTCTGCAGCACTAAATTTCTTTTAGGGACAGTGTATTCACTTCCTATTTCTGTTTCTTCCTAAGTGTTTCACTTCTCTAGTGACTTACTACAAATGAAATCGCCGTCTTAATTTCTTATACAGATTGTTTGTTGCTATTTTATGAAAACACAACTGTCTTGTGGTTTGATCCTGTGCACCCGAACTTTGCTGAATTTGTTAGCCCTAATAATTGTCTTCTAGATTTTGTGAATTTTTATATGCAGGATAATGTAGCCACTGCATAGGTGCAGAATTACCTTTTCTTTTCCTCACTGGTTCTCTTTATTTCCTTTCCTTCTCCTGTAGATCGTACTGAGATTTCTGGTGCAGCATTCAAGAGCAGAGYTGAATCAGCATCCCTTTCTGAATTCTCTGGGGGCGGGGCATGGAGCTGGGGAGGACTTACAGCCTTCAGCTACTGACCATGAGCCACTTAACTCTGTGTAACTTAGAGTCTTCCAAATACGTTTGATTAGGGCTAAGCTACTCCTCACACAGGGGAACACATGTATTGATAGATTAGTACCTAGAATTAGACTAAGATGTCTGACCTTTAGATCAAATTTCTGGTGTTCAGAATAATATATTCAACTTTTGACACTTACTTCACTTTTTAAGGTATTTTAATTTTATTTGATGCATAGAAGTTGTAAGTATGTAAGTGTGCATGCTGACCACTCAGTATGTGTATACAAATTCCAGTGATCACATCAGGCTAATTGGTAGACAGTCTTCACCTCAGTTGTTATATCTCTGCCCAGGTAGCATTCAAAATCCTGCCTACTAGTTGCTTTGAAATGCACACCTAATGCTGTTGGCCATACCTATTCCATATACAATAGAAGTTACTTCTCTTACCCTACTGTATCCCTGTACTTCATAACTGTCTTTTTCCAGACTCTCTCTAGCATCCTCTCATTTCTTTGGTAACTAGTGTGGCCCTCTCCACTTGTGTTATTACCTTCTTAGCTTTCATATAAACGTGAGACCTTGTCTCTCTCTGCCTGGCTTATTTCACTTAACTCAATGTCCTTTAGGTTTGTCTATGGTCCTATAAACCTCAGAATTTAATTTCTGTTCCGGGGATGAATAATATTGCATTGTGCATATACACATAGATGCCTAAGCTGGTTCTGTATTTCTGTTCCACTATTTTTAAGGAAGCCATTTTATTTGCCTCATCAATTTCACCTATCTTTTAGCTGAATTCACAAGTTTAAAAAGAAGGAACTATAATCAATCAATCAAGCAAGCAAGCAAGCAAGCAGATGTAACAACCAGCTAAGAACATGGAGTAGGCTGCAGCTGGTTCTGAGGGTGGGCTGTCCTGTGTCTTGGTGTCCTGTGTGCTCTGGTACTCTTGGTGTGCTTGCAGGATGCAGCAGGGATGCTTCACAGATGAGAACTTTATAGTTTGTCTTTAAGAACATGATGTGAAACTTTGGGTATTTTCTTCTCCAATCATGCTTCCTTCCTTCATCAGAAACCATCAGTTTTCATAGCATGCCTCTTCTCCATTATACACATTGTCCCTCAAACTGTTCCGAGCAGACACTGCAAAGTCCCTCATGAACACATTACTCCCAGAAAGTGAAAGGATAAGTAAGGACAATGGTGGAAATGTTGACTTGCAAATTGGTGATGGGGGACAGGCAGGTGGAAGACCTCACAGTGACCAAGGCAGGCAGACAGTGCTATCAGAACAGGCTCAGCAGATTTCTCCAGCCTTGTGCACACAGCCATGTGATTGTATTACTATGGGGTTGACTCATAGAGCTGCTGTCAAATATGTTCCTAACATAGATTTGTATTGAATATAGGTCAGTTTTCTCTGGGTTATGTATGCATTCCATTTATTTGGGAAATCAGACTCATGGAAAGCATCACTTTTCTTTCCCCACTTTACTTTTCTTCCCTCTCTTGCTTCCCACATGAACACCTGAAGTCACCTCCCCTCCCTCTGCCCCCAACGCTGTTCTTATTTTGTTTGGTCTTTCTGCCTGGGGTGGTTTGTAGCCTTCAAGACTTAGGGACCTGTTCATCTGGTCTTTTCTCCAAATCTTTGTTAGCGAGTCCCCAACACCTACCACCTATTATTCTGTCTCCTCTATTCTGAAGATGTTTCTTTCCTAAGTGCCTACTAAGCAAGGAGATGGATAAGTTATTTCAGAAGGAAAGGGATTTGCTGACTCACTGATGTGGTCTGGGCAGACTTATTTCCACTGAACACACCCAGTGTCCCTAAGGCACTTTCTCTATCTCTTGGGTAGAGATGCCTGAACCAAGCACCATGACCAAGGGGTAGAAATACAGCTGGTGCCAGCCTGAGCCACTTTTCCCCTTCCTGGTGCCCAAGCAAAGCTCTTACATGTGGGGTGAATTGGTTCTTCACTAATCATCAGCGTATAGGTACTAGAATGAATGAAAGAATTCCAGAAAGGCAAAGCCACAGTTTTAGGAAACTGATTCAAGAAATGTTTAATTCAGTCCTGAGTTGGGAACATTGTACCTGTGTTTTGTCGACACCCTGTGACGATCACTGAGACCAGCATAGGAAAGCTGTTTGTGGCACCGGTGCTGATACAGGAACCATGGCCTTTCATGGCCCTGAATGTAGCACTAACCTTCTCTATGCCACAGGCGGTGCTGAAGCTGGGGAGAAATCAAATCCCTCTCTAGCTACCTCTGCTTCTGTCTACACACCCTCTGGACTTATCTCCTTCCAATACATTCTAGGACCTCATGATTGTCTGCTCCTCTCTCAACCTCTCAGAATGTAAATGAATTCATATCCCCAGATCCCAGAACTCCGCCTGGCAGAGAAAATATTTGTTGGATAAAGAAATGTCCAAGAGTTGAAAATAAATGTTTCATTTCATTTGTGTGTGTGTGTGTGTGTGTGTGTGTGTGTGTTTGTGTGAATTCTGTTGGTGATTGTTATTCTATCTGATATTTCCCTCATTCTTTTGAAATATTTTAGTGCGGTTATCTTTTCTTTTAATTTTCTCACACTAGGGGTTGAACCCAGAACTTCACACCTACTAAGCAAGCACCTAGTTGATGAGTTACACATCTAGTCCTATTTTTCTCCTTCATACTAATTTCTATCATGTTCAAAATAATACATATTCATGTAAAACACTTTTAAATTATCTTTTTATAGTGTTTGCAGTGAGTCAGCTTCATTAAAACACCATACAGCACGAGTGTGCACAGCACCAACACACATAAGCCACGCATAGTGGCTTTATAGCAATTTTCACTATAGATTTTGCAGATGCATAATGATCCTCTGTGATCAGAGTTCCATGTATTCCTTTTTAAATCCTCGACTGTCATTAATTCAAAGATTTCCTAATTTGCTGCTTCAGTTTTTGTACTTCAAAAAGCACAAAGAAAGATGGGAGCCAAATTTGGCTTCCCTAGAAACTCGACTGGGCTGTGGATGCTTATGGCTTTTTGTAGGGACTCAACTGTGTTAGTAACCGAGAAGAACCTTCCTATTCTGATTATTTTCCATTCCATAGCTAAGCAATTCAAGCTGAAGCTTCCTCTTCTCTCAGCTCTATTCTGTCTCTGGTATATGGAATGCTTTGTCCTCACTGCCCTATTTTCCTTTCAAAAGCTTGGCGTGCTGCCAATCCTTCCATAAGGAAAACATATTATAATCATGCCCTGTTTTTCTTTTTTCTTCCAAGTACATTAGAATTAACTGAATTTAATTTAACTGAAAGTAACCGAGTTACTTTACCTATGTCATGCAAGAACCAATTCATCTGAAATCTTACTTACTTTATAATCCCAATTTTACACTTCTGTTTTATTTACTCACTGTACCAGTAATTTTGGTTGTAAGTTTAAAGTTGTTATAGAAATAAAAAGTTATAAAATACACCAACTAAATTTTAGTGTGTAATGTTTAATTTAATGTGACAGTCACTGTAATATTCACTTGGTTTGGAATGGAGTTCCAAGCCAAGGGAAACTTCTACATCCTTGTGTTTATAGTGATGTTTGTTGGATGGTTTTAGTGTGGACTGAAGGACCCTGGATCAGCACCACTCACAGTGTTCCACAGTTAATGATGGCTGCAGGCTACTCAGGATAATCCCAACCTTTCAAAGTGAAGAAGCTCCTTTTGGGCTCAGAAGATGTTGTACTCATTAGGGCAGACCATGCCATGCATCAGTAACAAACAACTTGTTAATTCCAGTCACTCACGACTAACCAATTTTATTTCTGGATCAGGCTGCTACACAACTATCTTGAACTATTGGACTAGATGTTATAGTCACTGGCAGCTAGGATGATTGTGGTAGTTTGAATAAGAATGGCCCCTATAGGTTCATAAGGTTGAGTACTTATTTATTAGGGCATAGCAGCACTTGAGAATGTTTAGAAGGTATGGCCTTACTTGAGTAGATTTGGCTGCACTGGAAGAAGTGTGCCCCTGGGGGGGTGGGCTTTGGAGTTTTAAATGTCCTTCCTAGTCCCATTCTGTTTCTTTCTGCCTACAGATCAGGTTGTAGAAACCTCAGCTACTTCTTGAGCACCATGTCTGTGTGTGTGCGGCCATGTTCCCTGCTATGATGATAATGGACTAACCTCTGAAGCTGTGAGCAGGCCCATTTAAATACTTTCTTCTGTAAGAGTTGCCTTTGTCATGGTGTCTCTTTAACAGCAACAGAACAGTGACTAAACAGAAGTTGGGGTATTGCTTTCACAGGCCTTGTTGCTTGTTGGAAGAATATGGATGACTATGAACTAGGAAAGTGGTCGAACATTTTAAGTGAAGATACTTAGTCCATAGTAGTAGCAACATGAAAGACTGTGTTGCTGAGAACAATGTAAATATGACTGTCCAGCTTAAGAGTTTTCAGAGGGGAAGAATATTAGTAAGTGGCCTTGAGATAATTTTTTTTTTTAATTTTTGAAATTTGGGCAAACAATGTGGCTGCTTTTTGCCCTTGTTCTAAAAATGTACCCGAGGCTAAATTGAAGAGTTTTAGATTAATGGTCTTGGCAGAGGAGATTTAAAGATGGCCTATTATTGATTCTGCCATGTGATTATCAGTGGTCATTCTCATGCAAATTTATAATGAAAAGGAGCAAGCTGGACAAAGAGAAATAAAAAAAGATATAAGGCTTGAGGAGAAATGGAGCAGCAGAAAGTATAACAGAGTAAAGACCAGTGCTCAAAGAGATAAAAAAGATTAAATGACAACAACAACAACACTGCCTGATGCCAAATGGAATAAAGGAGTGATGACCTCAGACCCCCATCCAGCTAAGTTCCCAACTGGTGAAAAGGAATTAAAGAAAAGAAAATCTTAGGCAGCAGAGGAAACCATTACCAATAGGAAGCTGGTACAAATGTAACTGAGCAGGGTGTCTAATCCAGTCCCACCAAGCAGCAGACCTTAGTAGCATTGGCCACATAGTTTTGGTTTTAGAGTCAAAGATACAAAATATGGGTTGTAGAATCTCCCTCTGAGGCTAAGGAAAGACACATGCCTGAGGTCAGGACTGTGTCAGGATGGCCCTGCATGGAGGCCCAGGGAGGCCATTATGTGAAGCTCTGAATATAAAGCCTGGATTGTTTTGCCTGATGTTGCAGATTCCAGAGCTGTAGGATACCTGTCAAGTCAAGCTTCAGTCAGATCAGTAAGGAACCAGTACAAGTGAGAGAAGTGTGTTTAGGTCAACAAAACTATGAGAAAATAGTTCCTTACCTACATCTTTCCAAATATCTAATCATCCTGCTGAAAGCAGGATGAAATAGACACTTGCAGCCCTATAGAAGCCAGGAGCAGACACTTACCTCAAGACCTTGAATGAATTATAAGGACCAATGAGGTACTCAGGATGGCATTCAGTGCAATAAGCAGGGTTCAGTAAAAAAGGACAACAAGAAACTTAGGAAGGAGCTTAGACACCTTTAAAACAAAACAAAACAAAACAGAACAACACTCAGAGAAAGAAGTTAATAAATGCATTAAAGTTAATAGACGCTAACTGGAATGAGGTAGAAAACAAAGACTGGTGGAAAAGGTGAAACAAACCCCTTTGGAAGCTGAAAATGATAGCAAAACCAGTGTATGGCAGAGTTTAAGTTTGAGAAGGAGGAGGAGAAGGAATGATAGCAAGAGTAGAAGCTTAGCACAATGGCGAAAGCACTGGTGGATGCTGAGGTGGGCATAGGATGCTTAGAGTCTCACAGGACAGAGGTGTGTACAGCCCTTGAAGAATGCTGTTCCTAAGCTCTCCATCTAATCCTGGTCACATGAAAGGATGTGAAACTCTGGTGACCGTTTAAAAATGAAAACCATAAAATGACTGTCCTTGAGAAAGAACATCCATTTAGATGGTTGTCAGTGAAGTATTTCCAAACTGAATCATCCTACAGCACAGTTAGTCAGGCTTCCCCACAGAATCCACAGATGAGTCCTAAGTATCTATTAACTCAGTCAGCGTCTAAGACAGGAACCAGCATGGAAGTGTCACACTGGCAGTGTCACAGAAGCAAAGGAAGACACTTAGCATCTATCTCTGATTGAAATATTTCCCCACAAGATTAGAAGAAATGGGAGATTTTTTTTTTCACCCGGGGAGCAACACAGACTAAGAAGTGACAAGCGCATGGAGCCATTCTTATGGAAATAAAGATAAGACAAAACGCTCTGTTACTATTAGTGAGCACTTTCTTGAAATCTTGCTAATGCAATGAACATGAAATCAATATAAGTAAAATAATATCAAGAGCTGGTGATATCTAAGTGACAAAGACTTCTGTGGGGCACTAATAAGACCACCTTAAATGGATATATTCATTTGTTGTATAACACATTGTGATGGTTTGAATAAGAATGACTCCGATAGGCTCATATATTTGAATGGTTAGTTATCAGAGAATGGCGTTACTTGAGAAGGATTAGAGGGTGTGGTCTTGTTGGAGTAGGTGTGGCCTTATGGGGGAAGTGTGTGACTGGGTGTGGGCTTTAGGGTTTTCAGAAGCTCAAGTCAGGCCCACTGTTCTTTGTTGTCTTGCTGGCTGCAGACCCAGATGTGGAATTCTTAGCTACTTCTCCAGAATCACACCCTCCTTTGTGTTACCACGCTGTGAGCAATGGACTAAGCCTYTGAAACTATAAGTAAGCCCTCAATTAAATTCTTTCTTTTATAAGAGTTTCAGTGGTTATAGTATCTCTTCACAGTAACAGAACACTGACCAAAACTCACATCATGCTTAATCTTATTTGAAAATTTAGTGAATATATATTAGAATGTACAAATTATATTTATTTATAGAGCTCCTTGTAACACACACACACTTATGTACAGCAAAACATTTAAATTAGGATAAATATATTTATCTCTTATGCAAGGTGAAACATATTTATCCCTTTAGATTTTAAAAATATATGATAATGAACTGATATGTTAAATAATATAACAAGTTAGAGAAGAAATATATTAACTTTCATGCTATTAGTGTTCAATAGAAAATTCATTGGAATATACTCATGCTTAAAAGAGTGGGGACAGTTGCCTAAGAACAGTGCTAACTGGAGTTATCTACTGCTTACACTGGGGTGGGCTGTGAACCTCTAACTGAGTCCACCTCTCCACTGAAGCTGAAAGACTTCTCAGAGTTATAAGAAAGATACTTAAAAAATGGACTTTCCCCCCTCAAATTTACAGCAAAAATTGTTTTCAAATGAAAATCTATATGATTTATTTATTTAGCTATTTATTTACTTTTATTTTTGAGAGCATAAGATAGGTGGGAACAATAAAATGTTTAAAAACAATAAAAGAGAATAAATAGACTCTCATGGTCAGTCACCTTTCCTGAGGTTTGATATATATCTAACTTAATCTTTACAGAATTTTAAATCTCAATTTAGCCTCAGAAAGTGTGCTGCATAATTTTATGTCAATGTGACCCAAACTGAAGTCATTAGAGATGGGGGAACCTCAGTTGAGAAAAGGCTTCCCTAAGATTGAGCCGTAGTTACGCCCAATCTTAATTAGTGATTAGAGGGGAAGACCCAACTCATTGTGGGTAGTGCCATCCCTGGGCTGGTGGTCCTGGGTTCTATTAAAAAAAAAAAAAAACAGGCTGAGCAAGCATGGGAAGCGAGCCAGCAAGCAGCACTTCTCCACGGCTTCTGCACCAGCTCTTGCTTCCAGGTTCCCGCCCTGTGTGAGTTCCTGTCCCAAGTCGACCTCTTTCAGTGATGAAGTGTGAACGTGTAAGCCAAATATACCCTTTCTTCCCAAACCTGCTTTTTGTTCACGGTGTTTCATCACAGCAATAGAAGCCCTAACTAAGGAAGCGGTACGTTACCACAGATCGCGGTACGTTACCACAGATCGCCCCCCCCCCCCGGGTGGCTCTGCAGCTCTAATGCAGGCTAAAAACTGCTTGATATGGAGATGGACTAATTGCTGTACACTGCACAATCAATTGTATTTGGATTTCCTATGTCAACAATCATGTCTGGGGATATGGTACAACAGTTAATGTTGTGCGTAGTGTTAACTGCTTGCAGAGGACCCAAGTTTGGTTCTCATGTCTAGAACCCAGAGAAAGAAACTGTTTGCACAGAATAGTATTATATTTCACTTAAGGTTTATTCAAACAGGGATTCTCAGGATTTTTGTTTGTTGTTGTTAGTTTTTAGTTTATATTTAAAATATTGGCTTTTATCTTCCTTTGTATGTGTGTGTTGTCACATGTCTGCCTGGTGACCATGGAGGTCAGAGGTACATTGTATTCCCTGGAGCTAGAGTTACAGATGGATTTGAGTCACTGTGTGGTTGCTCAGAACCAAACCCAAGTCATCTGTAAGAGCAACAAGTACTCTTAATCACTGAGCCACCTCTCTAGGCCCCGTATCCATTGTTTAGAGACAGGGTCTTACACAGACCCTCCTGGTATCTAATTAGCTCTGAAGCTATAGATGACCTTGAATTGCATTTTTCTTCCTGCCAGCACTTCTTGAGAGCTGGAATTACTGGTGTGCCCTGATGTGTGCTATTTCTTTGACTACTCTGAAATAGCAGACCCCCTGAAAAACTGTGTAAAACACAGTTAAGAAAGGTTAGCTACAGCCCACATGTTATATTCGTAACACTATAGCCTTTTCACAGAAAGCAGAAAGACCTAATAAATTTCATGTAAATATKTATATCCTAAACATTATATATTAAAGGCGGGATGTTAATATTCTAGAATGCTAATTGTGGCCAATGTAAAATTATATTCTCATTGCTCATATTTCTACAGTCAATTCACTTCAAAGCAGAAGTGTTTAAAAGGAATAGATCCTTTTAAGTTGAAGAATATAGAAAATTTAGTTTGTTTCCCTAGTTTGAGTTTATAATGAAAAATTGGGCCAATATATTTTTTTTCTGCCTGAAAAGATGTAGTAGTAATACAGTTATTTGGGTGATTTTATTTGTGAAAACTGCCAAATCCAATTACCTTGCTTCTTAGCTATTTTGTGATTGGAAGGTGCAAACAAGCATTTTCATATGGGAACCAAGGGAAATTCTACCCTGCATTTGTTTTCGAAATGGGTCTTGTCACCTTGCAAGGCTGTTTTAAGGATCCATGGTTTTCCCTGGAAAGACAAAAACCTGATATGCTTCTTGGCCGCGGTTCCAGGGATCGGCAGGGCAGGGGGGCTCTGGGGTACTGTGTTCCACTAGGCAGGTCCCGTGATTGTGCATGGTCCCCGCGAGTGCCCAGTGCTGCGTGCTCTCCAGGCACAGCTCTCCATGTTAACACGCTTCTTAGCAAGACCTTAAATGCTGACTTCCGCACAGCCGCTTGAGCTTGCTCCTGCCTCTCCTGTTTCCTTTTTGTTTGCTGCTATAAAACTGAACAAATGGGACCCAGGGACGTTGGCAGGGCTCCAAACCAGAGTGAAACGCATCCCGAATTGGCCCCTTGCCCAAAAGTATAATTTTCAGCTGTGAGCTGCCCTTAATTTTGAAAATCATCCCGTAGCTTCAGGTTTTTCAGATGCATAGCAGCATTGTGTCGGTTCTCCAGGCACCCGGCTCTCGAGAAAATGAAAACAAACACCATCTCTTGCTTTGTCTTTGCATTTGCTCAGACTTCTTTAACTAGAGGATTCGGCAACTAAGGAAGTTCACATGTAAGACAGCCAGCAAAATTGCTGGCCCAAATAACCTAGTCTGGTCAACTTCCACTTGGAGCCTACCAGGATTCCCAGCTTAATTCCTGGGATGCTTTAAAACTAGATTTCTCTGCTTTTAACAGCAACTGTCAAGATACCAGTTTCAAGTATGTTGGGAGGACTAACAAATTGTCCTGCAATTGACAATACATTATTCAGTAAACAGGACAAGGGTATAAAAGCATCAACACTGTGCTTATAATGGCATTTTATCAGGCCGTCTGGGATCAGAACTTCCTGATTCCAACTTTTGGCTTTTATTGCCAAGTCTTTGCTTTTAATCGTTCAGTGAGGATACTTCAATTTCTTTCTCTTTTTTCTTTTCTTATTTGGATATTTTATTTATTTACATTTTAAATTTTATCCCCTTTCCCTGTAAACCTCCTATCTCATCCCCCATCCTCCTGCCTCTATGAGGGTGTGCCACCCACCCACCCACTCCCACCTCACTGCCCTAGCATTCCCCTGCACCGGGGCATCTAGCCTTCACAGGACCAAGGGCCTCTAGCTTAACTGATTAAGACTCTCTTCTTTCCCAAGATGATGTCCATAAAAACTGGAGGAATTTTCTGGCTGCCATTTTGCCTTTCATATTTATTAGCAGTAAGTTGTGCCGGTTTTCTRTTCTATCAAGTTAACGTCACATCCGGCAAGCCGATGGAAAAATGATTTGAAGAAATTCCATTGGTCAATGTTACATTCTTTTATTCTCCAAGTTGAAAAACGAACACATTCAAGTGAAATTACTAACCATTTGAATTTGCAATTCAGACACAAATACAAAAGACACTTCTGACTTCCAATGCCCAGGCTGTGGGGTTAACTCACACAGAAGCCGCTGGAAACTGTTGACAAGCGGCATTCATTAGTTGCACGAATCATATCTTCTAGTCCCTGAACCCGTGTACTTATCTAACAATATGAAAAACTACTCTCTCCTTCTGCAAGGTGGTTGAGGCATGCTTTGTTTTAAGATCATAAGAGCAGCGGAAGTTTGCATTAGAAAACCTGAAGAGTTTAATTCTTCTTCCAGCTTTTTCTCCTTTCATAGCCTTAGAAGGAAAAATAAGTCATGTTCAATTAAATGGCGGGGTCCTGGTCGTGTCTGCAGCGGCGGCGGCGGCGGCGGCGGCGGCGGCGGCAGCAGCACAGTCTCAGCTTTGGTGCTGGGAAATCGTCTCTTATGGTTGGTGGTCTGCAGTTTTTGGGACTGTAGAGAGACCATGACAAACCTCTCCAACTGAGTATTTCAGATATTCCTGAGGAATAGATGGCCCTTTGGTCCATGTTGCCACCTTCCCTGCCTCTTTCGAGTTACTGATTTCTTACGGCTGCTCTAGTTTAACTCAAGTATTGGCTCATTTGCTATGACACATTTGCAGTTTCAGTTTGTTGTAGTGTTTGTTGTGTGACTCACACTCTACCTTTGAATTTTATCTTACCATTTTGTGCAGAGTATCTGGACTTGGCAGCAGTTTGTCTTTTTCTTTTGCCCTGTGTGCTATCTTTGTTGTGTATTTTAGCTCTGAGTTTTTTATAAATACTTCCATTTATTGGTTTTGTTTTAGAAAAATAAGTTCTTTAAAAAAAAAGATAAAATGTTGAGGGATTGCATATTAGAGAATTTCTGGTTTGCCTTATTATTCAAGATCAAAACATATCTGTTCCCTAAGTCCTTTTAAATTTGACTACATAGTTACCATAGCCATTGGTCTTTATTCCTATGGATAGTGTCAGATTTTCAACAGGTATTTTTAAAAATAATTTTCCATCTGCCTACAAGGCTGTTTGAGCTCACTGAAAAGCTGGCTCTGGAAGAGGGGTTGTCTCTCCCATTTCAGAGCCAAACATGTTTGTGTCAAATTGTCCTCTGAGACCCCGTGTCTGGGCTTGCGCTGACCGTCTGACAGGGAGAACAGAGGAGCAGCTGAAGAGTAAAGACATCATGTCCTTGAGAACAGCTGGACAGTAATCCATGCCCAACAGATGTTACTATTGTTATCCCATGAGAGCAAAGTCTCTTCAGTGAAAAGGGGGAGCTGGAAGTTTAGAACAGGAAGCTCATTCATGAAGAGCGAGCTCAGGTCTGAACTCCAGCTGGCTGCCTCAGCAGGGCTTCCCCAGTCAATTTCTGCTGGAAGCTTTGAGATCCATGTTTACTGATGTTTATCCATCTCTCTCTTGATCCATCTATCTTTCTGTCTTTCCCCCTCTCTCCCCTTCTCTCTTTCATTATCATCTGTCATCTATTGTCTCTGTTTCTCTATCTATCTATCTATCTATCTATCTATCTATCTATCTATCTATCTATCTATCATCTATCTATCATCATCATCTTCTATCTATCCATCAATCATCTGTCATTCTGTCTGTCTCTCTGTCTCTACCTATCTGTCTTTCTATCTATCTATCTATCTATCTATCTATCTATCTATCTATCTATCTATCATCTGTATGTCTATCTACCTATCTTCATCATCATCTATCCATCTATCATCTGTCTTTCTCTTTCTGTCTATTATTGTCTGTTTCTCTGTCTATCATCTATCTTTCCATCTCTCATTTATCTATCTTTCTCTATCCATCCATCCATCATCTAGAACACACACTGCATGAGTCACAAGCTGTTTACAGTTGTCCTTTCTCACTGCTTATTTATTTTACTCATTTTCTGTGTTTCATTTTTGGTGATTTCTTTCCCTGCGTTTCATATTCACTAATCTTTTCTTTTTATATTCTCTGAGTTGCTGTTGATGCCATCCAGTGTATCTGCCCTCACAGACATTGCAGTTTTCATTCCCTAGAAGTTCTGCTTGGGTCTTAGTATCTTGCATGTCTCTACTTAATATGTTTCATATTTCTTCTACATATGGAAAACAATTGTGGTAGTTTATACCCCAGCCATCAGCATCAGTTTGACACCTATTTTCATTGATTAATTTGTTCCTTATTATGAACCATATCTTCCCACTTCTTTGGATGGCTAGTGGGTTTTTTTTAACTGGATGACAGATGATGTGATTTTTAGTTCCATGAATGGCTTAGTTACTTTTCTCACTGCTGTGACCCAATACTGCACCAGAAGCAACTTAAAAGAGAAAGCGATTTCTTTGGTTTTTGTGATTTGAGGATACAGCCCCATCAAGGCAGGGAAAACATGGCAGCACAAGCGTGAGGTATCTCTCATATTGTGTCTGTCCTTAGGAAGCAAAGGGAGAGTAATGCTAATGTTCTGGGATGCAGTTAAATGACTCTGAAACTGCTTGAGCTTAACCAGGCAGGGATAGGAGAAGTGTTTATCTTACAATTATTTTCTTGGCACTACTGAGGCACTGACCTTTCTGCTTCTCTATGTTTTACTACTTACATGAATTTTCCTACTAGCTGGTGGGGAGGCAAATTATAGAAATCCTTGATGTATGTTCATACTGTAACAGGCACTTTATACATGAGCATTGGATTTATACCACTCCAGCCCTACTTCCCCATATGCAACACCTCTTGTGTTCCCCAGTATGGGACACTCTTTTAAACTGAGATCCTGTTATGGACTCAGCATTCAATATACTATTTTATTTCACAAACCTTTCTGCTGTCCAAAGTATTATATCTTTGTTTTGCGGATGTATGTGGCTTTCCCTGTATACACACATATAGACCTTCAATCCTGCTCTTGTCTTGGTATGGTGAGGCTCACTCATCCTTTCCCTTCTATATTGTGCGTGTGTCTACTGAGTGCCCAAGAAAAAGGTTAGTGAAACTTGTCTTCTTATAGGATTTCTTAAACATCACCCACCTAGAAGAGGTCAAGCTAGGATACCAATTCCCATTGCTTTGCTAATCCAAGGGAGTGCAACCTTCTGATTTCAAGACRTGACACTATGATCTGTAAAGTGTCGGGCTGAATTTGTTGCTATACTGGGAGACCAGATGCCTATGAGCCATAGGTTTGACATGCCTGCTCCAACAGTCCTGTCCACCACAACCATAGACTCTCTCTCTCTCTCTCTCTCTCTCTCTCTCTCTCTCTCTCTCTCTTCGTCCTCCTCTTCATCCTCCTCCTCCTTCTTCTNGCTCAAAGGTGACAGCCTGCTGGGAGATCACTCCCTCCTGGTGGGCTTTGCCCAGAAGGCTGTGGAGTCTCCCCGGCTCCCTGGTTCCGAGGGGCCACATTTATCTTTTGTTGCATGACCAGAAATAGCTTAAATCACCTTTCTAATAGGAAATGAAGCTACTGAGTTAGATGCGTAGAGAAGAGAAGGACGGACATAAACTAGCCCAYGAGGGTAGCTCTTAGCTTCCGGGAATGTTAGATAATGTGACATTGGGGGAGCAGGGGAGCAGGAGTGCCTAGAAACACCAGGTGGACCTCCAACCAATGGCAWCGCTGAGCAGTGAAGAATAGAATGGAGAAGAGTAGAACAGTGGTGGCAGCATAGTGTGCCATGCAGGACTCTCTCCCATAGTGCCCACACCTAGAATAGTATTTCCAGTAACAGAAAGAAGGAAGATTTGAAGGGAATCTAATGTAACCACTGTGGTTTTATAAGGCAGAGAAGCAATTTATTGGTGTTAATATGCCTCACAAAGTTGGATTAAGAAGAGTTTTATCATCCTTGGCGTGATTTTTGTCCTGCATGTGTCTGTTCTGTGGAACAGCAGGCAGTTGTTTTCCATCCGGCTTCTCCCACACCGAAGTGCACACCTTCCACCTCACAGAAGATTCAATGGACATGGACATGAGCCCTCTTAGGCCTCAGAACTACCTTTTCGGTTGGGAACTAAAGGCTGACAGAGACTATTGCTTTAAAGTAAATGATGATGAAAATGAGCACCAGTTACCATTAAGAACAGTCAGTTTAGGAGCAAGGGCAAAAGATGGATTACACGTTGTAGAGGCAGAAGCAATGAACTATGAAGGCAGTCCAGTTAAAGTCACACTGGCAACTTTGAAAATGTCGGTACAACCAAGAGTTTCCCTTGGGGGCTTCGACATAACACCACCTATGTGTCTTAAGGTTGAAGTGTGGTTCAGGGCCGTGCACATTAATGGACAGAGCCTAGTAGCTGTAGAGGAAGATGCAGAGTCTGAAGATGAAGATGAGGAGGATGTAAAACTCTTAGATATGTCTGGAAAGTGATCTGCTCCTGGAGGTGGTAACGAGGTTCCACAGAAAAATGTAAAACTTGATGAAGATGATGAGGAYGATGAGGATGAAGATGATGATAATGATTTTGATGAAGAGGAAACTTAAGAAAAAGCTCCAATAAAGAAATCTGTATGAGATACCCCAGCCAAAAATGTACAAAAATCAAACCAAAATGAAGAAGACTTAAAATCATCAACACCAAGATCAAAGGGTTGAGTCCTTCAAAAAACAGGAAAAAAAAACTCCTAAAACACCAAAAGGACCTAGTTCTGTAGAAGACATTAAGGCGAAAATTAACACAAGTATAGAAAAAGGTGGTTCTCTTCCCAAAGTGGAAGCCACGTTCATTAATTATGGGAAGAATTGTTTCTGGATGACTGACCAGGAGGCTACTCAAGATCTCTGGCAGTGGAGGAAGTCTCTTTAAGAAAATGTTTTAAACAGTTTGAAATATTCKGTCTTACTTCATTTCTGTAATAGTTGATATCTGGCTGTCCTTTTTATAATGCAAAGGGAGAACTTTCCCAACTGTGTTTARTAAATGTTGTCCAGGTTCAATTGCCAAGAATGTGTTGTCTAAAATGCCTGCTTAGTTTTCAAGGATGGAACTCCACCCTTTACTTGGCTTTAAATATGTATGGAATGTTATGATAGGACATAATAAGATGTGGAAATGGTAGGGAGACAAAAATATGCATGTGAAATAAACTCAGTATTTTAATAAAGTAAAAGAAGAAGAAGAACAACAACAACAACAACAACAAGAACACTACTCCACTGCTGGTGGGATTGCAAACTGGTACAACCACTCTGGAAATCAGCCTGGGTGTTCCTCAGAAAACTGGGCATGATACTACCAGAGGGCCCAGTTATACCACTCATAGGCATATACCCAGAGGATTCCCCAGCATGTAATAAGGACACATGCTCCACTATGTTTATAGCAGACCTATTTATAATAGCCAGAAGCTGGAAAGAACCCAGATGTCCCTCAATAGAGGAATGGATACAGAAAATGTGGTATATATACACAATGGAGTACTATTCAGTCATTAAAAACAATGGTTTCATGAAATTCTTAGACAAATGGATGGAACTGGAGAACATCATCCTAAGTGAGGTAACCCAATCACAAAAAAACACTCATGGTATGCACTCATTGATAAGTGGATATTAGCCTAGAAGCTTGGAATACCCAAGACACAATTCACATATCAAATGATGCCCAAGAAGAAGGAAGCAGAGGCCCCTGGTCCTGGAAAGACTCAGTGCAGCAGTGTAGGGGGATACCAGGATAGGGAAGTGGGAAGGGGTTGATTGGGGAACAAGGGGATGGAAGAGGGCTTATGGGGCTTTCAGGGAGGGGGGGCTCCAGGAAAGGGGAAATCATTTGAAATGTAAATAAAGAATATATCGAATAAAAAAATAAAAAAATTTAAAAAAAAGAAGTCAGGGTCATCTCCCTACAGAAACTTTGCCAGAACATTTGTTGGTGTGAATAATCAGTCAGATGACTTGAAAGCCTGCAGCTGGCTCTCTCTTCATCCCTTTAGTTTGTAATGTAAGCACTTTCCTGTACTATTGAGTACCCTTCAAAAATCACCTTTATGACTATAAATTCTCTATATTATGTCTATAATAGTCTTGATAGTGAGGTAGGACAGAATGACAGGAAAAAATAAGGGGACATTCAAAAGGGGTGGGATTCATGACTTCCCTGGAACTGGCTCAGGTCTCTCATTGGCTGAAAACCTCACAGACAAAACTCTCATAAATCATGTTCAGAATCAAATCATGTCTTGACCTTGTGGGACCTGTGTGTGGAAAGAATTCCTTTGTCCAATTTTTGCCTATGTTGTAATTTTATCAGCTTTCCTTTCCTATCTGTACAATGACTGAAATGTTTTTTTNCTGTCCACCACAACCATAGACTCTCTCTCTCTCTCCTCCTCCTCCTCCTCCTCCTCCTCCTTCTCCTCGTCCTCCTCTTCATCCTCCTCCTCCTTCTTCTTCCTCCTCCTTTAAGTAGTTTGCCCTGAGAACACCATCAACCTGTTTTTTTCCCGACTACCAGCAAAGCCCTTCGATAAATGTAGGCTCTGGCTCCTCACAGCTCCCCTTAATGAATCCTGGCCTAGCCTGGCAACTCTCTGGGAAGTCAGCTGGTGTCATTGCATGGCTCAATTCATTTGCGCTCCATTCTCCACCATGAACGCTGTCCTGCTCTGTCTGTTGTCCAATGTCTAGAACTGTGAATAGTATTAGTACAGCTTGACAGATTACTTAGTTGTTGTTGGTGTGTGTGTGTGTGTGTGTGTGTGTGTGTGTGTGTGTGTGTGTGTGTGCATAGCAGATGGTAAAATCTGGTTTCTTTTCTTTCAACTGGATAGAAATATAAATACTCTTARAGTAGGTTACTAGTCATTATATATGATCTGAGACTATATTAATCTGAAGTTATAAGTTTTCAACAGAGAGCACAGAAATTAAATAACAAGTACATTTTTCTCCAGTTTATTTGGGCAAAAATCCATGAGTACCTTCTAATGACTATCAACAAATCAATTTTAATATCCAAGCTAGACTTAGAAGTGGAAATCAATTCTGAGTGTGTGCCTTCCACTCAATATGCTTTTAGTATTCATTTAATATACCCAGATCACCTTTGGAAGATAAGAAACCAGTTTCACTAACCTTTTGCTTTGGCACACAGTAGACACACTATATAGAAGAGAAAGAATGAGTGAGCACCACCATACTCTCTCTAGTAATATTACCAAGATGAATGCAGGATTGAAGGTCTATATGTTTACATACAGGGAATGCCACCAAAGCCTAATTCAATGAAGCCTAAATATTTTAATGACTACTGCTGGGTCATAAAGAAATTGGTGGAGGATGGAAACATGTTAATTGACAGAAAACAGTAAATGAATGTTTTTATGATGATTTTAATGAAGATTTGGCTGGGAAGACTACTGAATACATGAGTACTTCAGACTGTGCTTCCAGCTTAGAGCAGTGAGCAGATCCCCCCGTTACTCAGCATTGTAAGTGTAACTAACCTCACTAATTCGGAACCCTGACTCATGACCACTGTGCCAATACAGGCAATATGTAGTCATTAGCGATGGAGAAGTGCCCCTTACTTTCTCCATCTTAGGAAAAGTTTGAGAAAAGTCCGTTGTAATGGTGATTTGCAATGGAGAAAGAGAGATCATTAGGAAGGTTATCCTGGGCAGGGAAGCCCGGCACTCCTTGATTTGGCGATCTGGTAGTGGTCCTTTTCTTTCAGATTGATTGTGCTGTGGAAAGTATTTTTCATGGCTGGCATGAGCTTGCATCTTGAAGCCTTGTGGTAGCCATTAGTGATTAAGATGGGCCAATGGCTCCAGTTCTCCCAGAATACAACTTGTAAAGGATTGGTTTGAAGAGTCAATAGCATCTCCCCGTTGTTATTGATCATGCTAGCAACTGGCTTTCCCTTCGATTGCCATCAAGAGAGTGTAAACCACCCAGAGTGGCTAAGAGAGCAAAAATGAGATATTTTTAAAGCAAATACAATTGCAAAAAATTTGAAGAATATTTATACTGTGACTTATACATGGTCAAGTTTGGTACAGAGGCTAAACATTTTGATGTTTAAATAATGGACTTCATTGACATTATTCTCAAAACAACATAGCAAATACTGTATACAATTTAAGAACATGGGTGCTAGGAAAAAGCGATGGACCAACTATAGCAACTGAGCTATTGGCCTTAAAGTGAGTATGCTAAATATGCATGCATATATTTAAATTCAACAAAGACAGGCCTATCATTGTATATTTTAATTAAGTTAGAATTGTTCATTTTATAAATGAAATATTCAGAAAGTCCTTTTTCACATATGGGAATCCAATCTTTGTGGTAAATGTCTGTTATTTTCATGTTTTAAGATTTGATAAGGCTTATTATAAAGACTTTGCTCATCATTATGAAAACCATAATTATTTTCACATTCTTAATGAATTGCTGAAAATAAAGCAGTATTTTCTATTAAAAAATCAAGTTTATGGACATCTTATTTAAATATCTACACAGCACATAAAGTCCTAAATTTATCCTGCACTTAAAAAAACCCAAAATTTTCAAACAGTGTCATTGTTGTATCCTCAGAATGCTGCCATGGTCACGTATTAGCTGGTGCTGATCTAGGTCAGTGAGAGGAACCAAAACCTGGTGACCTGCTTGAGCAGCAGTGACCATGTTGACCTGATTCAGCATACTCTGAGGAGGCAAAACACTGTGTGTAGGCATTGAGAGATATCAACATCYCATCTTCTGGACAGTGCCATTGAGCAGATGTATCTGTCATTAATGAAGACTTGGCATCGTAGTGATCAGCAAGCACTATGGGGTCTAACTGGTTACCATGAGGCAAAACCTGCCGCTGAACATGGTGAGACATGGGTAAAGATCTGAAGGCATTTTTATGACTCCCAGTAGAGTCTGATCATTGTGTCTTCAGCCACATCAGATCACAGATATGCAGGCCTCACTGAGAATCTGCTACTGCCATGTGAGGGTCTGAAGGACACTACTCTCAGAGCACTTCTGGAGTGAGGAAATTGACTCCCAGATCATGGAGGGGAATTGAATCCTGATTGCAGCTCATGGCAACAGACTTACAGGCATTGTCAAACTTCTAGAACAGTGGTTCTTAGCCTTCCTAAATGCTGTGACCCTCATGCAGTTTCCTCATGTTATGTTGACCCACAACCTTAAAATGATTCTTGTTCCTGTAGTTTTGGTACTGTTGTGAATCGTAATGTAAATATTTTGGAGTTAGAGGTTTATCATGGGATCATGACCCACAGGTTGAGAACCACAATGGAGAGGGTCTCCTAGAAGTGATCATTGTAGATCTGGCAACAGTATTCTCACGGTCTCTGAACTGGACTAGAATGTGAAGCCCATCCATCCGGTGCAGTTCCTCGGAGAAAAGCGCCCATGCACAAACCTTTTGAAACTGTGACTATCCAGGGCCAAGTCAAGAAATGAAGGTGAACAGACAGACTCCTACTTCAAGAACAACTCCTTTGCCTGTTCATGCTCCTGTATCCTCCCAATTTGTAGTTTAATTATTCCTTCACATCTTGTACCTACTTCCTTCATAGAGCATAGTCAGAATAGTATCTCTCAGATATAGGGTCTTAGTCAAAGTCTACGAAAGTCTTCTTTTGTTACTGAAAATTATAGCTTTTCTTGGTGATTTGTTTACTTAGAGTCTGCTTGGAAACAGGCATGGAGAACTCATGTTGAAGTCTGATCAATGAAGAGGAGCTGGGGCACAGTTTTATCCCTGGRGCTTGTCCTGTGTTCTTCTGTAGGTGAAGGATTGATTGGCTATTCCAGGATAGGATAAATACAACTTGTATAGCATTTTGAAAAATATTATTTCCTCCCTGGCCATAAAGGAGGGAGTCCCAGTCCCAGAAGGCTGGGATCAATTCTGAATTAAGTTTATGTTTTAGATTTGCTATTATAAATTATATCAGTACACAAAACCCTTCCGAGGTTTCTAATGATTGAAATAGTCCCACAGGTGGTCATCAGAAAACGAACTGTTCCTTATACCAAATAGGGTAAATTTACCTCCTGTTATAGATCTTATAATCCCTGTGCTTTGTTTTACAGCAGCCAAATGCACTTGATCATGTTCAAGTGAGTTTTTCACTGCCTCATGAGTCAAATTCCAGTTGCTTGAACCTACTGTTGACTGCATGCTCATTTYGAGCCTAACTGTATTAATCCTTTTTCCCCAAGATCAATATAGTAACAATGTTCAATAGTTCAATATTAAAACAAAACAACACAAAAAACAATTGCTTAAAAAAGGTTACTGTTCTGGGTTCTTTGCCCAGCAAAACCTATTGATGTACTTAGAACTAATTGACTCAGATAAAAGCACCATGTAAGAGATAAAAGATACCATGTAAGCCTGTGACCTTGGTTATCAAGAGGTTAATCGGCTCTGTCAGATTTCACTGAAACTCTCCTAAGTACTGAATAGTTTAATTATTCYTTCAGATCTTATTTTAGGAAGATATATGGCTAGCAACTTGAAAGAAATTAAGATAAGTTTGAATATGAGGACACTCAAATTGTATTTCCAGATCTTTTAGATATTATCTTAGTCTGGTAAGAAGATGGCATAACTGGTGAGGGTCTTGCTTCTTTAGAGTCTTGGGTTTCTCTAAAACAATATCTTATTATTAAAGATAACAAGTATGTTATCTGAGATAATAAGAGAATGATAAGCTTCACTTACTCAATATGTTCTTATAACAGGCTCTCTAGCCATCCCTGTGTGATTTATCAATAAGCAGCAGCTTCCCACAAGTTCAGATGAGTACTAGATTTGTATGATTGGGGGCCTGGAAGGGGAGTACTCGAGAATTGGGAAGAAGCTTATTCAGAACGAAGAGTGCTAGTTCTGACAGTCAGAAGCTGGTTAAGGCATTTCCNCCTGGGAGGAACTCCTCAATCTGTAAGCTGGAAATTTGCTTCTCCTGCTGTGGGTGACTCACATAGTGTGATACAAACAAACGCTCCTCCATGTGGGGACATATCGATGGGTTTTTTGTCATCTTTCTATGTCAAGGAAAGCCTTTATTATTTTTCTTTCTTTTATATTTTGTGGTTGATGATTGACATTGAACATTAAAAAAGATGTCATTGATATAATTAATGAGGCTAGCAATTAATTCATAGTCCTTTCATTCAACAAATAACTAATATGTCTATACTACGTCCTAATTGTTTCAATGTTGAAGATAAAACCTTAAAGGGAGTGAGGCAGGAAACACAGAGGTGGGTAGTGTTAAGGAATAAAGAAAAAACAGAATCAGGGAACAGAGAGGCTTACAAGGAATAATATACTGGTGGTCTTGTTGGACTTAGGGAAGGCTATCAGAAAAAATCCAAAAAGTTTGAACAGAGATGTTATAAAGTGACACCATAGGAAAACACAAGAGAAGAAAATCTTGGGGTGGGGGTGGGGGCATAGCATATGCAGACACAGAGGTAGAACACAAACATATTCAGTGTGCTCAGGAAACAAGCAGACCACCAAGGCTAGGTGGGCACACAATGGTGTACTAGGTGATGACATCAGAGAAGAAACCAGACTGGGTCCTGGATGGCCCCACAGGGCAACACAGGAATAGCTGTGGCTGTTGCGTAATCAATGTGAGGGTAATGTAGGGAGAAGAAGACAAGCCAGTAGACAGCCAAAATGGGGTGCATGAAGTCTTAGGGAATCACCTACTCGGAGATGTTAGAGAAGATCAGATAGACAGAGTCATACAGCACTCAGCTGTAAAGAGGATCGCCAGTCCTGCCCAAGCTGCACAGGGGGAGCCTCTTTAAAAGAAATAGAAAGTGAAGACAAGAAAGTTGACGGCATCTTTAAACCTGAAAATGAATACCCATGAACGCTGGAGACCAGCCTTCGAAGATGTGAAAGAAGGAGAGAAGGACACAGGAGAGAGCAAAGCTACCTACCACTCATTCCAGGAAAGAAAACAAAACGGTGYCCTAGAGACTGGAGACGGCAGCAAYGCCAGAGCGAAAGGGAGATTCGCTTATTGAATGTGCCCGATTAAGAGAAATAAAATTGAGAGTTGGCCATATTGTTTGGAACATAGCATTTGACAGCATGATAGTATCATTACCCAAATCAACAGATATTTTTAGTGAAGCCTAAAGGTCTTTATTAAAATATGACAGAGAGATGAATATAAGCTTTGATTAATCTGATCAAAGAGAAAAAAATCYTCACTCTAGTAACTTCTGACAAAAACAAKTTTGCTTTTCATTTTGTTTTTGGGTTCTGAATTATGCAGGGAAAAGAAATGATAGCAGTAGATCCAGGAGCCAGTAGTAAAAAGAAAGTGAAGATCGTTGGAAGAACCTAAATGCAAAGGAAAGATCAGAAATGGACCAAAGGGCCAAAGGACATGGAGTTTTAAAGGAGGCTTCTTTTGGATATGAATCAGCAGTTCGTACTTAGATGCTGATTGGAAAATTCAAAAGAGGAAAAGATGCTGAGGAGGCAGAAACCAAGCTAGAATGACATCCTTGATGGTGTTAGGGATGAAGAGTCGTTCTTCCTCCATGTTCTCACTAATGATAGCCATGATAACCTTGGTCCCTGTGCTCTCAGAGAAGAACTCCTATCAGGCCTGGTACAATGAGCCAGTATTCAGGCTTCTTCAACAGCCGAGAAAGTAAAAGCAGAACGTGCCTTCACTCTCAAGAGTAGAAGGCACACAGCTCCAAGCAGCAAACTCCAAGGGCTGCCTCTACTTTCTGAACTCACAGGTCTTGGACTATCATTCCTCTGACCTGTACCTATTCCTGGATGGTCTGTGGTATTTTCCTTTCTGGAATTGGCAAAAGCTTTCCTAGAAGCTGTCCTTAACCCACAGTTAAGTCTATTACAATTAGATTAATTAGATACAGAACTTTGAGTTTACCAGGTAAAAAGACAGTGGTGCTTTCGGGGTGTTTGGGTGGGCCAGTCAGAACCCATGAGAACTCTCTTCATTATTTTTCAGAGCTCTGTCCTTCTTATCTAGTGGCCTGCCTAGCTCATGCTCAGCTGAAAGCCCCGATGTTCTAATGTTCACTCCATAACTGCAATGGAGAGTGTGGGTCCTGCAGATGCTTGGTTGTGTTGCTCAGGTAACGGGAGGCTTTGGTCCTTAAAGGGAGGTCTGATGGAGAGACGCTGCAGTGGAACAGGGGGACATTCTCCTTTGATTGCTTTTGTTTGTTTCTTTTCTTTTTTTTCTTGGTGGCTCCAGAAAGCCAAGTCAAGAATTCAGCCAAGCAGAAATCATCCTGACTCCTGCAATACAGACTCAAGCAACCCTGGCTAAACAACTCTAAAAAGAGGTCGAACAACTGAAGGGTGAAGAGACCATGCTGAGTGGCTGATTTTGTCATCAGGACACAGTTAAGAAACTTTCAAGGGG
>BDUI01004797.1:68899-79114 GCA_002335545.1 Apodemus speciosus
AACAGGTCAGTGGTTACCAGAAATAGGAATGGGCACTGAATAGGCAGAGTGCACAGATGATGATTATTTTGTTTTTTGGAAAAGTATCTCTACTATGTAGCTCATGCTATATGGCCCAAGATGGGCTCAGACTTACAGGTTCAAACCCTCGTGGCTGGTAATGATAATAAAAATACTTCCCAGGGAATACATTACTCTTCCCGGGGTCTGCTGACACACACTGTAACCCCAGTTCAAGAAGAAGGACTCCGTGAGTTTGAGGCTAACCTGGCCCACAGTGTCTCAAACACTAAATAAATCAACAACTATATTAAAATGTGTGTGTATCCAGCTATTACAACCAAAGGTAACATTCCACAACAGTCTAAAGATAGAAAATACGAGAGACTAGCTGTCATCTACTAAACACTGCAGAGTTCTGCAAAAACAGAAAAGCACGCCAGTCCTGTCAATACAGTGTTTTCTCTCACTGTAGATACATTCATACATACATACATACATACATACCCCAAGAAACTTAAAAAAGGAGAACACTTTTCTAAATATCTAGGATTATGATAAACTGTAAAAATGGTATCTGCAAGGCACATGGCACTGTCTGACTGTTCTGCTCTGTCCAGATTCTGAAGGTCTTATGGCAGTATTTATTTGAAAGGTTTACAATAAAATTCTACCTATTGTTACTTGAGATATTACTTTTCCTTTAGAGCCACTTTCATAAATAAAGCAATTCAAAATAAGATAAATATGAATATATATAGATATTTTTGCAACAAGCAAATGAAAACTCTTAATACTAGAAGATTAACTGCTTTTAAAAAGAAAACAGAACAAGTACAGCTGCCCGTGCGTGTAATCCCAACAAAGCACTGGGGAGGAAGAGGCAGGATGTCAGGATCCAGGTCAGGCTCAGCTATGTAAGATTCTATCTCAAAAAAGGGAGTGGAAGGCAAGAGGAAGGATTCATGCGGAGTCCTAGGTCTGAGGAACTAAAGCAGAAGATAACAAGCTGTAGGCCAGCCTAGGCTACGCAGTGACTCAGACCAGGCTAGCCTATGTAACAAAACTTTGCCTCAATTAAAAGGGAGTGGTGGGAGATGTAGAAAGACAAAAGACAGAGGGACAGTTAGGTAACCTGGTCCAAAAGACAGCGGGGGACAGTTAGGTAACCCAAACAAAAGACAGAGGGGACAGTTAGGTAACCCGAACCAAAAGCAGACAGACAACACAAATGATTACCTCCCGCCAAGTCCTTCGATTCTTTCTCTTTCCTTGGGAAGTTCTGGCTTGTGATCTTGTGTCACCTCCACAGCTCTCACAAAATCATCCTTTGGGTCATCCTGAATGCCAAGGACCACCCCAGAGTCACCTACGTGAGCTACATACATCTTCATGCCCCGTATGATAACCACGCTAGCAGTCGTCCCGGACGTGCTGGGAAGGCCTGTCATAGTCTTTGGCCATTCTGCTGCAATAAGAAAGAAAACATTTTATATTTTACTTCTCCAAATACAAACACGAAAACAGTTATCAGAATAGAAAAAGCAACCTATCTTGAATTAGCATGTAACACTTGAGTTTGGCCAGGCAGTGGTAACGCATGCCTTTAATCCCAACACTTGGGAGGCAGAGGCAGGAGGATTTCTGAGTTTGAGGCCAGCCTGGTCTACAGAGTGAGTTCCAGGACAGCCAAGGCTATACAGAGAAACCCTATCTCAAAAAACAAAAAACAAAAAACAAAAACAAAACAAACAAACAAAAAAAAACAACAACACTTGAGTTTATACAGCAAAAGATTTAAGAAAAACATCTTGAGCTGGAGATGTAGCTCAGTAGCAGGCACCTGCCTAGTAGTCTCAAGATCCTAGATGCAATTCCTGGTATAGAATGAACAAGAAGGAGGAAGGAAGGGAAGGAGGGAGGGAGGGAAGGAAAGACTTAGAATCGACTTGTCTAATGTAGGGTTTCTATTGCTGTAACAAAATACCATGACCAAAACAAGCATTGTGAGAAAAGGGCTTTTTTTTTTTTAAGATTTATATTTACAAGATATATTGTATACAGCATCCTGCCTGCGTGTATGCCTGCACACCAGAAGAGGTCACCAGATCTCATTATAGATGGTTGTGAGTCACCATGTGGTTGCTGGGAACTGAACTCAAAATCTCTAGAAGAACAGTCAGCACTCTCAACCTCTGAGCCATCTCTCCAGCCCCAAGAAAGGGTTTATTTCATCTTACATTTCCACATTTCCACATTATTTTCTATCATCAAAGTCAGGGCAGGTAAGAAGAGATGGCAGAGACCATGGAAGAGGTCTCGCTCCTCATGGCTTTCGCATCCTGCCTTCTTAGAGAGCCCTGGACTGCCAGCCCAGGGATGGAACTRCCTAAAGTGAAATGGCCCTCCCCCATCATCCATCAAGCAAGAAAATGCACCACAGGCTTGTCCAGAGGTCAAACTGGTCAGGTTTAGTCTCAGCGGAGGTTCCCTCTTTGAAAATGATTCTATCTTGTGTCAAGATGACATAAAACTAACTAGAACACTACCTGAGAATTTAAGTGAGAATTTAAATTAAATCCTCTAATCAACAAATTTATAAATAATATAACTATAATAAAACTATAAACCAATACTGAGAGAATAAAATTACAGGATAGATTTTCTACTTCTGTGTACTACAGAGAGAAGCAAAGTATGTTAAGTTTTCTGTGTTAGGAACCACGCCCAAGGCCTCCTGCATGCCATGTAAGTCTACCACTAAGCAACAATCCAGCTCTGCAGTACAGCTGGTTATAAAACCGGTTTGTCAAATTCCAGCACTTGTATCTTTCCAGAAGATACTCGGTTTTATTTTTAAACAAATTTTAATTATTCTAATTTTAATTTATTTACTTAGTTTTAATTTGGGCTTTGTTGTTGTTGTTGTTTTGGTTTTTGGTTTTTGGTTTTTTGGAAACAAGATATCACTATGCAGCCCTGACTGGCTTGGAACTTGCTATGTAGACCATGCTAACCTAATCTTGAACTCAGAGACTCTACCTCTGCCTCTCTGCCTCTCTCTCTCTGTCTCTGCTTCCCATGCTTTCATTTGTGTGTGTGTGTGTGTGTGTGTGTGTGTACATGTGCATATGTATATGATTAACTATTATATGCACCATGTGTGCAGAGCCCAAACAGGCCAGAAGAGGCCATCAAATTCCCTAAAGCTGGAGTTATAGGCAGTTGTTAAGACTCCTGATGTAGGTGATGGGAACTGAGGGCAGGTCCTCTGCAAAAGCAGGATGTGCTCTTAACTGTTTAACCATCTCTCCACCCACCTAACAACATTTACTGACCACTATAAACAAGGTTCTATACAAAGAAGTTTGCAAGCCGGGCAGCGGTGGTGCACACCTTTAATCCCAGCACTGGGGAGGCAGAGGCAGGTGGATTTCTGAGTTCAAGGCCAGCCTGGTCTACAGAGTGAGTTCCAGGACAACCAGGACTACACAGAGAAACCCTGTCTCAAAAAACCAGAAAAAACAAAAAACAAAAGAAGCCTGCACATATTGCTTCAAATAATACTTACAGTAAACCTATAAGACACCTTTAATCCCAGCAGTCAGGAGGCAAAAGCAGGCAGATGTCTGAGTTCAAGGCCAGCTTAGTCTACAAAGTAAGTTCCAGGACAGCCAAAGCTACATAGAGAAACCTAATCTTGAAAAACAAAAAGAAAAACAAATTATTCCTATTTCATATTTTTTTAAAGATTTATTTATTATTATATGAAAGTACAATATAGCTGTCTTCAGACACACCAGAAGAGGGCATCAGATCTCATTACGGATGGTTGTGAGCCACCATNAAAAAACCAGAAAAAACAAAAAACAAAAGAAGCCTGCACATATTGCTTCAAATAATACTTACAGTAAACCTATAAGACACCTTTAATCCCAGCAGTCAGGAGGCAAAAGCAGGCAGATGTCTGAGTTCAAGGCCAGCTTAGTCTACAAAGTAAGTTCCAGGACAGCCAAAGCTACATAGAGAAACCTAATCTTGAAAAACAAAAAGAAAAACAAATTATTCCTATTTCATATTTTTTTAAAGATTTATTTATTATTATATGAAAGTACAATATAGCTGTCTTCAGACACACCAGAAGAGGGCATCAGATCTCATTACGGATGGTTGTGAGCCACCATRTGGTTGCTGAGATTTGAACTCAGGACCTTCAGAAGAGCAGTCAGTGCCCTTAACTGCTGAGCCATTTCTGCAGATCCCTATTTCATCTTACGAATGAAGAAATAAATACTTTGAATGGTTAAGAAGCTTGCTTAAGATAACTTAAATATTAAATAAAAGAACTCTCAAATCAACTCCAAGCCATATACTGTCTAGTTAAATTCAGTGACAGTCAACAATTCTGTAATACTAAACTAAAACTGTAAATTCATGATAGCAGATTGAATACTTACTCACATATTCTGCCCACCGAAACTCTACCCAAAGGACAAAATATAAAAGTAACCCCATAGCAGACAAGAAGCACAGTAACAGTCACAAGCAAATATGAGGGAGTCCTGTAAGTTGGAGTAAACAGTTAGGATAACTGCAGAAGGCAGTCATCTGATAAGCAAGAAAAGTTAATAAGGAATAAATTGTTTCTCCTTAATTGAGTTCAAGAAAAAATAGTAAAGACTGAATGAAGATAATGGGTGGTAAACCGAAGCTCAGCGGTGACAAGCTACTCAATCACAAGAATCACAGCAGCACCCACACCTCTGACTCCAGCCCTAAGGAATCCAACACCTTCTGGCCTCCTTGAGTACCCACAAGTTTACTTAGTAAATTACCAGGAACAGAATCAGAAATACTTCTCAGAACAAGAAAGTATACAAAATGTCCCTACAACTGATATCAGTCAGAAAGGCCACCTGAAGAAAAAAGGACAATATGCCTAAATAGGTCTTGAACCAAAGAGGAAAACCCAGACAAAAAAGCATGCAAAGGCATTCGAGTTTTCTTCGGTCATCTGGTAAGTAGTAATTAAAAACCACGAGATCACAGCATGAGGAAAAGTGCTTAAAGTATGAGACAGCAAATGTCACAACTCACACACTCAACCAACTAGTGAGGAGAGCGTGAGCGTCGACTGGAACCCTGCAGGAGCACTTAGGGATGGTGGGAGAGGGGGAGACAGGCACTGTCCTCAACCTCCCCTAGGAATGCACCACACATGACTGCAGAAACCCACAGCCAGAGCAGCTCTGTTCGCAAAGAGTAAAGAAAAGTAAATGTCAGTCCTGATGCCCTCCAGATTCTACACACTGCCTAAGAATCTCAGAGACTCCTGAGATAAAGGAGATATACAGTGACTTGCCACAAAAATACTGTGTTCAGCATACCTGACCAAACTACTTAAAACATCAGCAAGCAGCACAAAAGGAAGGTTCAAGTGACAGTTATTCCCAGAAGTAGATAGAAACATGAAGCCACAGTGGCAGAAAACTAATCCTACCTACGAGAAGGCTGAAGTGGGAGGATCGACAGCTCAAGGCAAGAGCTGGAGAGATATCTCAGCGGTTAAGAGCACTGACTGCTCTTCCAGAGGTCCTGAGTTCAATTCCCTCTGAACTTCACAGCTGCTGTACCACAGATTCCACAAAATAGATACACGGATAAATGTAGAAGAACCCCATGAGCAAATTGTATGAACAAATAGATATTCTGCAATGGACTAAAAATAATGAAATTCGCCAGGCGGTGGTGACGCATTCCCTTAATCCCAGCACTTGGGAAGCAGAAGCAGGTGGATTTCTGAGTTCAAGGCCAGCCTGGTCTACAGAGGAAGTTCCAGGACAGCCAGGGATATACAGAGAAACCCTTTWAAAAAAAAAATGAAATTCACTTGAAATGCCACCTTTATCATGTTATAATTTGTCTCAGATGTAGTTCTGAATTTAAACTAATCTATTTATAGTGTCTGATAACTGAGTTAAAGCAATCCCCCACCTGTTCTTTAATATTCTCTTGCATATGTTTTCAAAAAAAAATCCTATAAAATTGGTTTTGAGTGTTTTTGGGAAGGCTTTGTAAGGCGAAGTAGCTCACTGGTTTTCAGGCTAGCAGGAACCCACCATCRTTCTACCTCGGCCAAACAGATATAATAGGATCGTGAGCTATGCACCACTGCCCCAGACCCAGGATAAGTACATATAACTAGCTTCATACCTATATGGGTGGCTGAGGCAGGAGGATCACTGGACCCTGAGGTCAAGGGTGTGCTAGTCTGTGCTGACCAAGTGTGTACACGTGCAGAGAGCCCTGTCCTCCAGTTTGTATATCATGGCAGTGAGGCATCTGGGGTGGAGGGGGTTCTTACTGCTGTTGTTTTCCTTTACTTTTTTAAAGATTTATTTATTATTATATGTAAGTACACCGTATTTGTCTTCAGACACACCAGAAGAGGGCTATTACGGATGTTTGTAAGCCACCGTGTGATTGCTGGGATTTGAACTCAGGACCTCTGGAAGAGCAGGCTGTGCTCTTAACCACCGAGCCACCTCACCAACCCCTATTGTTTTCCTTTATTAACCAGACTGGAAGCAACCACCAAATCCTCTTGCCTCAACCTCCCTACAAACTGGAATTTCAGGCTTACCCTGAACCAGGTAAGATTCAGTGCCTCTCTTCTTTTTTTTTTCATTTATTTTTAGATATTTGTTTTGGTAGTGCTAGAGAGTGAACCCAAGATCTTGTGCATCCTTGGCAAGTGAGCCACCCTAGTGTCTTTTGTTTTGTTTTCTAAAGATTTTTCATTTTTATGTATGTATATAGGATGCCTGCATGCATGTCTGTGAATCACATGTATGTCTCATGCCTGTGCAGGCTGAAGAAAGGACCTCTGGATCCCCTAGAACCAAACCTGGGTCCTCTGCAGGAGCAGTGAGTACTTTTAACTTTTGAACCATCTTTCTAGCCTCAATTCTTGAGATAGGATTTCATTATATAGCACTGACTGGCTATGCAACTCAAACCAACCCTGAACTCATAGTAATCCTACTGGCTCAGCCCCTGGAGTGCTGAGATTACATTCCCTAGCCACCTCACTCAGCGAAGACTCAGTCTTCTAAAAAAAAGTACTAACTTTTTGAGCTTAGAATGGTGACGTACACCTGTAATCCAAGCTCCTGGGAGGTAGAGTCAGGGAATCAGGTTCAAGGAGAGTCTGTTACGTGAGATGGATGAAAGGAAGCAGGGTGGAGAGAAAGGAGAAAGAGAAAGATTTTAATAAACAAAAATTACAAATAAGCAAAAAAATTATGTGTACGTTATGACAAATGTAAAACTTGGGGCACATATTGTATACCTGCTGGCAATATACTCATTTAACTCTTAGGAAGTGGACAGTACTGTCATTGGCTCCACTTTACAGATAAGGACACTCTGGCACATCAGTCTTATGCAAGGTCACAACACAAGTAAGACAAGCTTGGATTCAAAACAAGCCAAAAATTCCTTCCTAGCTCTTGCCATGTTAGGAAGTCTATTATGGGGAGAAAAGATTGTGTATAGGTCTTTGGGAGCATGGTAACAGTAATACTCACCTCCAAAAAAAGCATACTAAAAGAAATTTTCACAGTCTCTAAAAATCATAAAGACTGGCACAGATAGTAAAACACAAAGGCACAGATCAGATGATCACACATATTTGTATATAAAGTTTATTCATTGCAACAGTGTGAGAGGCAGCCAAGCATGGCGGCGCAGGTCTGCAACCCAGCACTCCGGGAGGGAGGCAGGCAGGAAGAGCACCAGGTGAATTCAAGGCTAGCCCAGGATGCACGTGAGTTCCAGGACAGCCCAAACTCCAGAGTGAATGAATGCTTGTCTTAAAAAGAAAAAAGCCGGAGAACCCTTGGAGAATGACACAATTATAAATCAAATGATACTTAGAAAATGAAATGAGGCTGCAATTTCTGATTCATATTCTTTATTGAAATAAATAGACCATTACAGCAAAAAGATCTTAACAAAATTATCCTAGAGTCTGCCGAGTGCCGGGTTTTGACCTTTCTGAGATCTGTTCCTTTGGTTTTGTACTTTCCGTTCTACTCTGGCAAAAAGTCAACTGATTTTCTTGGACTAATACTGAGTAATTACTCATAGTGCCTAATTCTACAAACAGGAGAATTCTACATTATTAATCCTAAACTGGTTTCCACTACTATAAAAAAAAAAATACTTAAGACTGGGTAATTGATTATTTTATTTCATTTTGAAACAGGGTGTCACTCCTTACCCCAAAGTGGTTCAAACTCCCAGTGACCCTTGAGCTAAGACTACAAGTATTCGCCAACAAACACTCACATAGTGAGACCCATTTAAAAGCTAAATCCATTTAAAAAAWTTTAAACCACTGCTATATTTGATAAATTAAGAGCTGTTTGTCAGGTCTTCTATTGTAGTCTATTTCCTTTRGAACTAACTATTTTGGGGGAAGGTATCTGAGGAGATGAAAATACATTTTAGTGGACRGTTATTCTTCTGAAACCTGTGACTATGGCACTATTCAGAAAGAGGTCTTTGCAGATGAATGTAGGTTAAGATCCTTAAAAAGAGATCATCCTGGATTAGAATGGGTACTTACAAGAGAGAAGGGAAGACAATGCAGGGAAGGGAAGACAAAAAAAGAAAAAAAGAAAAAAGAAAAAAGCTGAGATACAGAGATRCATCCATCTTCAAACCAAGAAAGGCAAAGGATGGCTGACAGCCACCAGAGGCAGGCGTAGAACAGATTCTCCCTAAGGAATCCATTCTCTCTTTTTTCTCTTAAAGATTTATTTATTTCATTTATATGAGTACACTGTAGCTGTCTTCAGTCACACCAGAAGAGGACATCGGATCCCGTTACAGATGRYTGTGAGCCACCATGTGGGTGCTGGGAACTGAACTCAAGACCTCTGGAAGAGCAGTCAGTGCTCTTAACCACTGAGCCATCTCTCCAGCCCCACTCTAATGACTGCTTGATTTCCAACTTTTGACATCCAAAGCCATAAACAGCCCCACTCTAATGACTGCTTGATTTCCAACTTTTGACATCCAAAGCCATAAAAAACACAAGTTTCTATTGTTTCAAACCACCTAGTTATTGCTTATTTAAGAGAGCACTCCTAGGAAGCTAACATAACTCTGTTGCATAAATTTTCACTAATGAGTTTTGTTTTTTACATTTACTTATTTTGTGGGCAGGAGATTCAAGCCACAGCATAAAGGAGGTCTTAAGACAACTTGAAGGAGTCAGGTCTCTCGTTCCACATAGTGCTTCTAGGGATCAAACCCATGTGACTAGGTCTTCCAGCAAGTGTCGCTATCCACTGAGTCATCTTGCTTCCCCAATTCACAATTAGTTTTGTATGTCTAAGTGTATGTATAAGTATACATGTGCAGTACACAGGCATGTGTGTACACATGTACATATGTAGGAGGCCAGGACTGGTCTCTAGCAGCCTAGGAAGCTGCTGCTAACAYCTCCCCTGCTGTCCTCCCCAGCATAGAGCACCTGCTGCACAGGCAAAGGTGCTTTCTGACAACCCTGACAACCTGAACTATCTTCATGGCTCAGATAAGACAGAGGAACAAGAACCTATTCCTACCAATTGTCTGTCCTCGGACCTATTCCCACACSCCACACATAATAATAAAGTAACAAACAGATCAATGTGTTTATTAAAATATAAAGGAGCTGATTTGTTTCATCGCTATACCAGACAAAAATTCAACTAACTTCAACTGATCGTTGAGCAGCTAGGTACATTTCTTCATGTGCTATATGGACAACCCTACGAGTCACAGTTAAAAGTAAGGCAATTACCTTTGCAGCCAAAAACCTCAAGATTCAGCTAAGAGGCAGACATAAGGACATGCTGCTCTCTCAGTAGTCAACATGATCTTTTGAGCAGYTCCTCATAATATTCTAAGAGCTCATTTGCCCTTTATGCTGTGTTGACTCATGCATGTATGCTGTGGTTGGTACAAAGCAATGCTTGGTAAAATATCCAGTGCCTGATCTGTGGTCACAGCAAAAGCCTCCAAGTAAGCTAGTTGTTGCTGTATTCTTCAKAACTACACCCTTATAGCTGAGCTGGGGGGAAGACTTAGTTAAGGCATATACCTGTGAACCTAGCACACAAGAGGTGAAACAACAGTATTAAAACTTCCAACCAAGGGACG